>BQKZ01004399.1:9001-23006 GCA_036244855.1 Temnopleurus reevesii | reverse complement strand
TAGTATGTTTACCAAATGAACAAACAAATGATTACATTTGTTGAAGAAGAAGTACTTCATAGAGAGGCATTTAATACATCTAAAGAAATATAGATAAATATAAATATCTTCATAACTATCACAAAGAGTTATACAATGAGAACACACAGAAACAGTTTGCATAAATCTGATTTGATCGTAAGAGTTTGCTCGCTATCTCTCTCACTGATAGTTATTGCGGAGGTTAAGCAAAGAAGACGGAAGGGCCGATCAAGACGTTATTTCTCAAGCGCGGGAAATCTATTTATTATCTATTGATCAATATTTTAGCAGGATGCCCTCACAACAAGATGTTGGTATCACGAGGAGTCCTGCATGATAAAAAGTACATGAACATATACAATAAAAAACTAAAATATGTTTGATCACAATAGTGAGACCTTAGCGGGTCGCTAAGGTTGAGATAAGGAATAAGGTTCTCATCAAGATGTTAGTGTGATAATGTATTTTACGTCATCTCTCCAAGTCTTTTGTTGCCTGGTTAGTTCAGCGTGAGAATTGCAGTTTAAGTTCAACGTGATACAAACTTCTTGTTGTGAGGGCATCCTGCTAAAATATTGATCAATAAATAATTAATAAATAGATTTTCCCCGCGCTTAAGAAATAACGTCCTGATCAGCCCTTCCGTCTTCTTTGCTTAAGCTCCGTATTGACATTAACTGAACGGTTTCACGAACCGGCATATAACCATGGACCTCCAGCATAGACACGATGAGAACCCTGACGTAGCAACAGGAAAATCTCGCATAATCTTGACATGTATGCTAATTTCCTAGTGCTTGATTCAATGCGGTTATTGCTAATATGGTTTCATGCAACATATCCATATTATTTTCCAGTTTGTTAAACCACTGCCAGAGTGTCTGATGCATAAGATGGAAAATTGCTATAAAGTGGGACAAGATTATCAGTGATTTAAATGTGATATAAATAACAATCATTTCAATTTATCATTTAATTTGTATTATTAAACAATTGAAATAAATGTCAGGGAGACTATTCATAGTGTACCAGGCTATCATAAAGTTGGAATGCTGGCAATATCATGCATATTCAAATATTATATTTGTATTTCAACATATTAATAGCAATACCAATATTCAACAGAAGGAAGGGTTGTGTCTGAGGCTTTACTCAAAACATCCCTCTAAGGATATTGGTCTGCATTTATAAGCTTACAAATTATGTGTAATTTAAAATAATTATCATGATCTATTCCATTACAAACCACATAATTATGCGAATGTTACTGTGGTACCATAAGATAACTTTATCACTATTTGAAGTCTACCAGTTCTATTATTTTTTATTCCATTGAAGTTTGCATAATATTCTTTTTATCATGTTCATATTGCTTTAACAAACTTACATTGAAGATGCATATTCATAATAATATACACCTAAAAGGACAATACCATATAGGGAATTGAAAACAAATTAATTGTACAGGAGTCAAACTTCTTCATTTGCAAATAAAATCTCACCAAGATGTTTAGCTTTTTTTTCTCCAATTTAATGGGCTTCAAAACAGGCAACTTGTTAAAAAATATATATATGAAGTATACTTTTGTAGAAGTCCACCCCTCCCCCAATTTATGGCAATTTCTCTCACATGGAAATATTACGTTTCATACTTGTAGAAGGGCTAATTTTACATTGAAAAAGGGGTGGCTGCAACACCCCAGTCTGCGGTCCCTGTAATTCTTAAAATACACAAACTGTAATGGTACAGTACAGTCAAACCTCGTAATTACGAGGTCCTTGGGACCACAGAAATTATCTCCTTAAATCTAAACCTTGTTATATCAAAGCCAAAATATAATAAATACAAAGAGACTGGTCCAGGAAAACTACCTTGTCATAACAAGATCTCATTATATCAGTGCTCTTTATAACAAGGTTGGACTGTATTTAAAAGAGCATTAGTTTAGAATGACATTCGAATGGTAGTATCTGAATCAAAGAAAGAGTTAAAAGCTCAACTGACTCGAATACAGTAAATCATTGAAACATACCTTAACAATACATCTAAAACATTGCACGATGTCTCTTCTCAACAACAACAAAAAATTGTCACACGAAAATTTCAGTCAATAATTATAACTAGGACTATAATGTACATAAAAACAGAAATGTCATTACATATATATTATGAAACTGAGAAATTAATTGTCCTTAATTCATTTTTTGAACAACATTATGACTATAAAAACCAAGTATAATATTGTGAAAATAAAAAAGACATGTCAATCCAAACAATTGTGGTACATGTATTTATCGAACATTGTGTGACAACATATGTGAAATGCAGGTAACTCTGTGTAATAAAGTCAAATTTCTTGGGACCATAAAAATCTGGGGGGTTTTTTTTGGGGGGGGGAGAAATTTGGCTAACAAGTGGTAAAAAAACATGTTTGGCATGTTGTGTTAAAAATATTACTTCACTTCACTAGGGGAATTATTCAACTTTAATAATGTCAACTTAGGCCCAGTTGACTAGTTTGGTGCAAATTCCAGAGAGAAATTCTTACAATAATGAACCCATTTTCAATTTATACGCTTCAGAGCTGTTTGAATAATTGACATTTGAAGTATTGGACATTTTCAAAAACAAACTTTCAGAATAATGAACAGTAGACAAATATTCCCATGTCTCTCCTCTAATGCAAATTCAAATTCCAATGGATTGATTGGATTTTCAATTGTATCTGTTCTGTTTAAATGTTTGTTTACTATTGAAACTCACTTGTCACCGACACTTAATTCACATCACATTCATATATTTGACGTTTGGAATTTAAGGATTGAGAACTTGCAACAAATGGTATAAATATTTTCTCATAGAAAATAAAAATATTTGTAATTTGCACAAGATGTCTGAATTTTGTGCAAGAAATCATCTAAACAGATTTTTCTCTAAAGTATGCCCACAGTACAATATATTTTTGGAGCATATCTGCTATAACAATTAAAACAGGTGCATAGATCTAAATATTTCTTTTTTTTTCTGAAAAAGTCTTCACAACATAGAAAAGATACAAACTTTAGGCACATTTTGTGATTGTCTTAACAATAACGATAGATAACAGACAAAACAAAACACTCTAATAACTATTGTAAGCCAAATACTTATATGAATATTTCACATCACAGTTACCACAAGAATAATTTTCATAATTGACTCTAAAATCTCTCGGAACAAACAACTCTTATAAATTATGTACAGTATTCAATAAAACACTAGATATGGTTATTCATCTATATCTATTAGTTGTATCTATTAGAGTATTAACATGAAAATATAATTTTGATCAATTTTCAAACAAGCATGGCTTTTATTGCCATTCGACTATGGAAATAGAGATTTACACACTTATAGAGCAGAAAGACAATGCAGAATCCAGTAAACATTTTTCCTCATATTGCCCATGAGTTGAAAATAATGAATACAAAACCAATAACATTGTTTAAAATTGTTAATTTTATCTTTAATGTGGTCTATGCAGTATTCTTTGTATGGACCCCTAAAAGGACAGCTTTTTGGCTGTTCCATCCCATAATGTGTGTACCAAATAAAAAATCATTTTACAAAAATTGAGCCTGGCAATACTCTGGCTTATTTTTCCTATTCCTGATAAAAGCCAAAAAAATTTCCTGAAATTTCACATAAAATTGATCTGTATTACAATGCAAAATGATTATGCTTTAGTCATACAAACAAAAGACTTTTTTTCAACAATATCCAATTCAATTGTTATCAAAAAACCCAACCACAAAGAACAAAACTTTTGTAGTATGTCAAACTTAAACATGACAAATGTCTGATTTAAAAAAAAAACACAAAGTGACAAACAAATTGAATCATTTACAGTTGCAGTTCATGGCTCAACGTTTGAAAACCCTCAAAACTACAGATAATTTTTGTTTTATGTCAAATGATTTCTTATAGCTAGGTACTAGAAGAATTGACAGTGTGCAGTCAAATATACACCTTCACCATCTTGCGATTTAAAAAATTCATATTTTCATTATTAGTTAGATTCAGTTCTCTTTCATCTGAAAACTTTTTCAAATACATAATGAAACGTCTAGGAATGCTACCAGCCATATTCTATAAAAATCAAAATACTATGAAAATCGATCACCGTATCTTCATGGCTAAGATTTCAATGCAATATCTCTGAACCAGTAGTTATGAGGCAACAGCACTGATCTAAACAACAAGTAGGTTTCGTCCATCCTATACATACAAAATGATGATAGAATACAAGCAACTCTGCTTAAGTCTGATCTATTTGGACCACCAGAATCCCCACGAATTTGGAGAAAATCAACTAACAAGAGGTAAATAACACAGGTTGTAAATGAATTACTTAAAATAATCACATAGACTTTGGCTATGACTTGACTTACACATGCTTTACTTCTAAGGCAAAGTTGACTGTACTAACATATGCTTGAATGATTATTTACAAAAATACTTGAGAGGTAAACGTTGCAGCAAATAATGTTGCAGAATGCGCAAAGGATACACTAAACAACATGCATAGTGAATTTGACTTCGAGTTGAAGAGAGCATATAGGTATAATGATGGCATAAGGGAGTGAAAGGCAACATAGACATGTGGCTGATAAACATATTCCATAGATTTATAGACTGCTTTTAACCAAAAGCAGTTGTTGCAAAATCATGCAGTAACTCAATGAGAGAATTCAAAGCTATCAATAAGCTTTCCTGTGACCAGAACAGTGTGTCATCAAACTTACAAAAAACTTTAAGAACGACAGATGTTTATTCTTGTGCTTAGGTAACATACTTCTTTGAAGTTGTTATCAACAACTCAGTGAAACACTGTTCTGGACCTGTACAGACTAGGTCTACTCTTCTAAAAACTTGATGGTCTACCACACGTCACGGTTTAAGGCCCGGGCACACCAAACACGGCAAGGCATCACGGCACGGTTTTTACGCGATGTCTCCATTGTGATTGGCCAATTGTTGAACATCCTTTCAGCAGAGGAGCGCGCTGACCAATAACAACCAAGATACCGCGTAAAAACCGTGCCGTTATGCCATGCCGTGTTTGGTGTGCCCGGGCCTTTAGTCAAGGGTACCTGAGGCAAAAGATGTTATTTTGTACCTTACTCGAGTGCATAAAATTAACCCAGAAAACTTTATTTACCATGATACAGAGTTAAAAGCACACACATGACTCTAAGCTACACACAACGCCTGTGCATTATTTAGTGAGCATGTCCCATTACTTCACTGTGTGAACTAGTCTTCATACAAGTTGTCTTTTGATTTTACATGAGAAATGTACAGTTTCTTGAAATGTACTATTCTTACATCTAGCAAACTATTTTGTTTGGCCTCAGATACCCATTAAACAATTGAAATATTGAAAAATGTTTTTAAATGAGCTGAAGCTACTGTTTCATTCTCATGAAGACCTGCCACTGAATGAACGGTCAACATGAAATAAATATTTAACCAAACTTTTACCAGGAATACATGGCAAAGTAGAGTAATCCACAATATTGCGTAAAAACAAATTGAATTTATTAATCCTATTATTCTAATTCACCGGCCTGAGTCCATAAGGATTCGGGTAAGTTAGATTCATGCAACACTCTTTTCATTACGCATTTTAATTATCGTGGAGACCTTGTATTGGGTTATAGGCTCACTTTGTACAATTTCATTAGTACATCTTGAACCCTGCAATTGACCCGCAAGAAACAAATAATTTGAAAATGGCTGGGTCAATGAAACTATCATACTTTCAGAGGGTTGTACCCATATAAAGTTATATAGTTTTTTTCTGTAAATATCTTCTGCTATATTGTAAATACATGCTTATTTGGTAAGGCACTGGCTATCCCTTATAATTCATTCCTCTTGGAGCAAAAAAAAAAGGAAAATGTGCTAAAAATGAACTTTATTATCATTCATATATCAAGCTAGATCCCCCGCACTGTTAAGTATCTTAGCATTAGTGCATGAATTAAGCACATCTCATTATTATAATGCATAGAAAATATAATTATTTAACGAAATTCAGGAAAGCTAGCATTTACTGTCTGGACAGACAAGTATGTAATTAAGGCAGATTACCTGCATCACCAGCTGTACCATAACTAAACAGCATTAGTTGCCATGGTAACACGAGTTGAAGAACTAATCAGCGATTCTCATCATTTATCTGTTTAATGAAAACATTTTCCTGAATTCAAAAGACATTTGCGTTATTATGTCTTAATCCCATAGTACTATGAGCATTTTCTTTCTTTCTTATTGTACATTATCTAAAGAGGAAAATAAGCCATTATTTAAAGTACTTAGCTGTTTGTTGTTGTCTTATAACTTTCTAATATATCAACACTTAAAGTCTCTCTGCTTCTGTGGGCTCACTGCTTGCTCATTATTCAAACTGTTGTAAATCTTTCCATCAGTTTATGGCATTTTAAACAAAAATATTTTATACCAATGAAAATGTATATTTCAAAAGACAATATCAACAAATTAAATGAAATCTAAATATCATTTCTATGGAATCTTATGAGCAAAAGTGATGAAGAATGATCACTGAAACCAAAATGATTGCAGATTTTTCTTCTATTTCTATTACTAATAAGGCTGGGATAATTCAGCAATACAAAGTGAAGCTGTTTCTGTGCCATACAACACATATGGTGGAATTTCCTTCACCGTACCAATAAGCTAATTTCATTTCAGGTAGAACGGTCTGATTGATAAGGGCCCTGACGGATACGCTCAAGGTGCACGGTTTAATTCCTGCCATTAAAGTAATTTTCTTTTTAATAGAAAGATATTCATGATTTCTTCTCTCGTGTAAATAGTGAGCAAGTGTGCCTGTTGGTAAACTAGAATCTAAATAGTTTTCAAAACAGTGTTAAGGTGTGGTCATACCGGCTGAGCGGAGCTGTAGCGGTCCTTTATCGATAGAGATTTAGTCTGCAAGGACAGACTCCAGGCTTTCGGTGTGTACACGCGCAGATCCTGTATCACGCTCTGCGTATGCACACACCGAAAACCAAAGTCTGTCCTTGCAGACTAAATCCCTACAGCTAAAGGACTGCTACAATTCTGCTCGGCCCGTGTGACCACACCTTTAAGACTTGAATTGAATCATAATTTCTTCTTTCTACCCAGGTGTAAATAGATTGTATATATGCTTGTTTGTAAACTAAAATCTACATCTTTTATCATAATAGTGTTAAGACTTAAATTGTAAATGAAAAATGTATAATTGAACATGTTGCTGAGGGCTGACAGATCACTGTAGGTTTCTTGACCACAAGGGTAAAATTTAAAGCTAAGCCCAGTCTAAATTAAAGTAATTATTTGGAAAAGAGAAGCAGATTTGGCATGATTGGGTGCGAGTTTCTTTATGAGCAAAAAGCTTGCAGTTTACACACCACCATGTGTGCTATTAAGACATAAGAGAGGACAAATTTACACTGTCTCCCTATGTTTTAATGAAGTGTCGCAAAGTAGTACATTGGCAACAATAGCAGCAATGAAAGGATGGACAAGAAAATATCTTGGCACAGTTTAGTACATTTTAAAAATCTTGGCATCAAGGTAATTATCAGCGCTGACACTATAGACTGTACGAAATGACAGTGAAAACTAGACTAGCTTGATCATTAGATAGAAGTGACACAACTCTTCAATTATACAATTATCGAGTTGCACCATCGTTAAACCAGGGGGGTGTTTCATCAAGATTTGTCGCAGCGACAAGGAGTCATTTTCCGACAGTTCCCATAGCAACTGTCAGCGAAAGTGCTTTTCATCCAATCACAGTCGATGAATTTGTCACTGCTGACTAATTGTCTCTGCGACAAATCTTGATGAAACACCCCCCAGGACGGTATATGCACAGTGATCAAAAGGAACAAAGGCCTGGGACAAAGTAAACAACCTCCATTTAAGCAATAACAAAAGCTAGATGGACCCATAAGAAATTTTGATTCTTCTCATTCTGTGGAAAAATGTTGAACAAGAGTGGCAACTGGGTCTTATTTTTGGGATCATAAAACTATTGTGAATGCTTGAATGACAATGTTTATTTTGTCCTAGGCCTTTGTCCATTCTGTTTACAGTGATGGTATCTACTGTCAAGCCAAAGAAATCTCTTTCATCTGGCGCCACTGAAGCAAAGACATTCTGTTTTTGGTGTAATCGCTTGAGAACTGCCATCAGCCAATGCAAAAAGAAACCTAATACCAGACTGGAATCATACAATGTTACGCAGTGACTCAAGAAGCTGAAGAAGATACAAAGATGGTGATGCAAGATGGTAGAGATGAAGGAGAAGTGTTGCCCATCTGAAGATGAAAGTACATTTTGTAGCTATGGTTATTGCACAACATCCTTCACCATCAAATAACTTTCATCATACGTACATCATGTTAATACACCTGAACGGTTCAGTGAGGGAGTAGAGAAGGAGACATGATGCAAGTCTGAAGACGAAAGCATCTGTAATTATTGCACAACATCCTTCATCATACTTCTATCGTATGCTCTTCCTGACCAAAATCATCGCTTCTCAGGCCACTCATTGTGTTGACACACCAGTACAGACTGGTGAGGGAGGAGGGAGGAAACATGATGCTAGTCTGATGATAAAAGTAGCTATGATTATTGCACAACTTTCTTCATCATCCAAGGACTACTATCGTACGCTCTTGGTGACCAAAATCATCGCTTCTCGACTCACATATCATATTGACACACCAGTAGTCTGGTGATGGAGCAGAGGAGGAGAAATGTAGTCCAAAAATAAAACAGCTGTAATTATTGCACAACATCCTCCTTCATCAAAGCGCTTCTATCGTATGCTCATGCTGACCAAAATCCTCTCCACTCAGGTCGCACATCGTGTTGACGTACCAGGACGGTGTCGTGAGGGGGTATAGCAGGAAAAGGAATGTTGCAAGTCCGAAGATGAAAGTTGCTANTAGAAGTGACACAACTCTTCAATTATACAATTATCGAGTTGCACCATCGTTAAACCAGGGGGGTGTTTCATCAAGATTTGTCGCAGCGACAAGGAGTCATTTTCCGACAGTTCCCATAGCAACTGTCAGCGAAAGTGCTTTTCATCCAATCACAGTCGATGAATTTGTCACTGCTGACTAATTGTCTCTGCGACAAATCTTGATGAAACACCCCCCAGGACGGTATATGCACAGTGATCAAAAGGAACAAAGGCCTGGGACAAAGTAAACAACCTCCATTTAAGCAATAACAAAAGCTAGATGGACCCATAAGAAATTTTGATTCTTCTCATTCTGTGGAAAAATGTTGAACAAGAGTGGCAACTGGGTCTTATTTTTGGGATCATAAAACTATTGTGAATGCTTGAATGACAATGTTTATTTTGTCCTAGGCCTTTGTCCATTCTGTTTACAGTGATGGTATCTACTGTCAAGCCAAAGAAATCTCTTTCATCTGGCGCCACTGAAGCAAAGACATTCTGTTTTTGGTGTAATCGCTTGAGAACTGCCATCAGCCAATGCAAAAAGAAACCTACATTGTAATACCAGACTGGAATCATATGATATTACGTAGTGACTCAAGAAGGTGAAGACAATACAAAGATGGTGATGCAAGATGGTAGAGATGTAGGAGAAGTGTTGCCCATCTGAAGATAAAAGTAGCTGTAATTATTGCACAACATCCTCCCACCATCAAATAACTTTCATCATACGTTCTTGGTGACCAAAATCCTTGCTTCTCAGGTCGCACACCATATTGATATACCAGTACGGTGTTGTGAGAGGGTAGAGAAGGAGAATGTTGCTCTTCCAAGATGAAAGCAGCTGTAATTATTGCACAACATCCTCAATCATACTTCTATCGTACGCTCTTGCTGACTAAAGATCCTCGCTTCTCAGGTTGCAGAATGTAATCATATTAACATACCAATACGGTTTGGTGAGGAAGTAGAGAAGGAGAAATGTTGCTCTTCCGAAGACGCAATCAGCTGTAATTATTGCACAACATCCTTCATCATCAAAACGCTTCTATCGTATGCTCATGCTGACCAAAATCATTGCTTCTCGACTCCCACATCATGTTGATATACCAGTACGGTCTGGTGAGACAGTAGAGGAAAATGTTGCTTGTCTGAAGATGAAAGCAGCTGTAATTATTGCACAACATCCTTGATCATCAAAGCGCTTCTATCGTATGCTCATGCTGACCAGAATCCTCGCTACTCAGGTCGCACATCGTGTTGACGTACCAGGACGGTGTCGTGAGGGGGTATAGCAGGAAAAGGAATGTTGCAAGTCCGAAGATGAAAGTTGCTATGATTATTGCACGATGTCTAGGGGTGTGATGGAACACCTGGCCAATTTCTGGGAACCCCATGTAGTTGCAGAAGGAATGGCAGATGAATGGCCCAGCTAAGTGACCTAACGAAACAGAGATGGAGAAAACGTGAGAGTGGTATTGAACTTTTGGTGTCAAAATCAAATGAAAAAAGGCAAGATATTAGCACAAAACATTTTTTTTCAAAGAATTTAAGAGTGGAGGTGTTGTGGTCTAGTGGTTACGTTCTTTGACTCCAATCACAGCCTCCCGTATTTGATTCCCGTCAGTACTAATTTCCTTTGGCAAGAAATTTATCCACAATAGCCACTGTCCTCCATGTGCTATTTGGGTACCGGTAAGTAACAACCATCTTGTAGTTGGTTTAATAGCAGTGCGTGCCTAAGGGGCGACTAGCTATGAATCCAGTGACCGGGTGATAATAATATGAGTCCTATGGTCTGTTATAATGGTAACTGGTTAAGTGTGACATAAGAACCCAATATCATTACTAGAGAAGGAAGCTATTCAGGAATGACTTTAACAAATAATTTGTTTCAAGTTGGAAAGGTGCTTCTAAGCATCAGTATGACTTACTGCTAGAGCATTTCCATCAAACACTATCAACCGGAATGCAATATGATATCATAATTTCATTTTAGATTTGCATTAAAAAACACTACGGGTAAATTTTTATCCTATCATGAAGGCGAGACTTGATGATTACATACTTGAAAATTCTTGTACAATTGTCACAATGATATCTCATAACATTTTCGCACCAGTACAATAAAAGAAACTTGCCCTCCAAGAGTATGAACATTATGTAGCACTCCTTCAAATAAGAGTTTCTTTTGATCTAATAAACATATTGAATAAACATTACTTACCAGTTCTTACAAAAAGGAATGCTGAGTAGGCACCAAACACAGTTGTATAACATGACTGAAAAACTGCATCAGAGAAATGAAAAAATAATACCACACTTTAAATTGAATGGATAAACAGTCTTATGAATTAATTCATGTCGCTGAATGTAACATACCATTTTTAGATGGTAATGGCCACCCAAGGGAAGCAAGAAAGTTACTCTGTTATGAACAAGTTGGCACTCATTTTGTAATAAAAGAATTGTTGCATTTCTAACTGATAATAGGCCAAATGAATATCCGCTTATCTTAAATGTTGAGATGGATATCCAGTAAACATCATTCAATCTCACGGCATGGGTTAAGATCAGTGCCTTTCAATACCATATGTCCCAAAAAAAATGACAACGGGGCTTTCAGGATTAATAACTTTTGAAAATGAATATGAAAATAGATGCGGTTTGGCATGTCAAATATATAACTATTCATCCATATTTGGTGAAAATTTCATGAGATTTGCTTCAGTGGTTACAAAGAAATGAAGCTTTTTGTATCGGATGTCATAATTCCGTTCTGCACAAGTTTGTGAGGATAGAGACCCAAAACAAAGACAGTAACATTCATTTTGACCAGTGAACCATTGGAAGTTGAAGTAACCACTGTGCTTTACACGTCTCCGTCCTCACAAACTTGTGCTGAACGGAATTATGATATCTGCTACAAAAAGCGTCATTTCTTTGTAACCACTGAAGCAAATCTCCTAAAATTTTCACCAGATATAGGTGAATAGTTATATGTTTGACATGCCAAACCGTATTCATTTTCATATTCATTTTCAAAAGTTATTAATCCTGAAAGCCCCGTTGTCATTTTTTTTGGGACATATGGTATAGCTCTATATATGGTTTCCCCACTTGCTGGTACACAACAAGTTCAAATGAGAGGTTAATTATTATGTAGGAGATTTTCCTTCCTTTGGAAGCATTTTGGCATTTCGGCTTTGGAAGCATTTGGAAGCAATCGACTATGGTTGAAAAGATAATCGCTGTGTTACTATTGACATGTAGTCAGATCATCAAATTAAAGATTTTAGTAAAAAAAAAAAAAAGTTTTTTACTCAGTATTTGTTTTTTTTCCCAACAATTAGAGGCTTCCTTGAGCGTTCCTATTATATGTGAATACATAGAAAGAAAACATGATTAGAGTGCTTTCTATAGTTTGGAATACATTTATTGGACCTGTGGCCTGTTCCATCTCTTCACTCTGTTCATAAATAATGCAACCCATAAAGAGTTAAATTTACAAAATACTGGGCAGAGATTTGATAAGAATGTAAATGAGGAACTGAGCAGACATATGGGAATTTCTTTGACTACACTGTTCAATTACTTTTTACCTCATTGAGCTCTCATACTAGTCACTTCTCACTTGTCCATATTTTCTGTTTTTCTACGAAAGGCCTAAAACTCATCACTTAATCCCTTGACTGGAGAGTAATACTTACAAGCTGTAAGAATAATTGCTGATAAAGGCTCTGTTCCAAATCTTAATCTTTCAATAATATGATGTATATGAGCTGCAAGAAGACAAAATATAACAATGTATACATGTTAATTTAATAATAGTACAAATCACTATTTACATTTCAATGTGAAATAGCAGATTCTTTATGAAAAAACAATCAGTAAAACATTAATAAGTTGGTTACAATGTCTAACCTTAAATTGTATAATCTAGTAGTAAAGAAAGTAAAGAATAAAGCAAGTAACAGCCTCTAGCCCTAAATTGAATAATACATTTCGCCCATCATTAGCTGAAAGAAACAAAGTAAAAAAAAAAGTGACCTGAGCCCTGTTACACAAATCGCTAGTTTGAAAGAGCAAACAAAATGGGTACACAACAGAGATCTTGATTGGCTAGTTTTCACTAACCTGTTACCTTTACAGTATGTTACAGGGCCTGATTTCGATATTTCAATTGAACACAATTTGGTCATTTAGGAAATATGTAGACACATTTTCCGGAAATTCAAAATTATTTATTAAGACTAGGCTAGAACCCTGAGATTTCGGTTAACTAGGGACAGTGCAGGATTGCCTTATCGCTCCATTTTTAATAAAATGCTTCCATAGCGCCCCCTACGTCTCGACTCACCTACTCCAAAGAAAAGAGGGCACACGATGACGGCTGTTGGACAGCCAAAGCAAGGCACTAGAAGAGGCAGCATACATGCTCGAAATACAAACTCCTCTGTAAAGGGAGCCTGGAAAATAAGAAACAAAGATACAATGAAAAGTAGCAAAATAAAACAAAACTGCCTAATATTCATCAAATCAATTGAGAATATTTGATTGAAATTTACAGAAAAGATCCATACTTCAAACATTGGTTAAAGCTATTACATGTACTTTGAATAAGAATATACATGCACAAAATCATATGAAGAAATGTGAACAAAGAAAATTGCATTTTGTAACCCTTTACATGTACAACAAACTTTTCAGTACATATTCAATAAAAGATTAGAACTAATGTATTGTATACGTTTTTTTTCATCTTAGTTAATGAATGAAACATGCATTATGTGTATTCTTGAGAAAGAAAATAGGAACTTCTCTATGATTCATGGAAATATTTACACAATGTACGTAAATATCATCATACTTACAATTAAATAATTTCTAAGCCACACCATTTGTACTGTGTTATTGCTCCAAAAGTAACCTCTTTCTACTGTAATATAGAA
>BQKZ01004398.1:31635-43697 GCA_036244855.1 Temnopleurus reevesii | reverse complement strand
GTGACCTGTAGTTACAAATTGGCCAAAAATATAACTATTTTGAAAATCTTAAGATATTTTTCAAATATTCATAACTTTTTTATTTGTTGTCCGTTTTCGCTCAAACTTTTTTTCATCTGTTTGTCTGATTTTTGCGCTTTGAATCAGAGCAAGAAATTCTTGGTCCGGAGTCCTCCTTTAAGATTCTGCTAGGGTTGAAAACTCAAGCTTTTTTTTACTTAATTTTACTCCACAGCTTTCCTTTATTGGATAAGAAGTTTCAGCACTTCTCTTTATTTAAAAATAGAAAACGGTAATTTTTAGCAGTCATCTTTGTGAATAGGTTTGATTTATGAATTATTTTAGGTAATTACAAGTACAATTAAAAAATAAACGTTAATTGGTATAGGATTGTGTACATTTGTGAAATTTCAGAATAGCAAATGCATGTTGTCAAAATCTCTCTTTTTGCATATTTATGCTAACATTGCGCCAATCACTAATCTCCAACAACAATTGAATGATTTTCGTTTGTGTATGTACATAACAATTGAAATTGATCTAGCCATTCATTCAATTTACATGTATATTTACGCAGTACCGGCTGCTCTCATAGAAATTGAACGCGCCACAATCATCAAGTTTCTTGGTGATCTAGTGATAAGACGCGTGCCTAGTCATCAAGAGGTTTTGGGTTCAATTCCTACCCAAGAATTCATGTAGATTACTTTCACAGTGCTTGGCGATGCATTGCCAAATAGTATTTATTATTATGGGATAATGCAAGATTTATTTCAATTATCGTCTTTAATTCTAGTCTCAACTTTAAAAAAGAACTGTGTGTCAAATAAATTGATAATGGATCTTGTCTTTGCAATTTTTATTATGTTATCGTGTTTTATCTTGAATTTTAGGTGGACATGGAAGCATTCCTGGCATTGAATGACTCTGATCTGAAGGAGATGGGAATCAGACACAAAGAGCCTCGCAATCAGATCTTAACAGCTATCACACAGATGAACACTGGAAAACAACAAAATGGTCATGACAATTACTCTCCATCCATGGGTAGATATGGCTTTCAGAGATAACAACTGCCTGTGTTAATACCGACTTATGATCCGTTTTGGGAAATAAATTGTAGAAGCCTTTAATATGAGGATTTTCGCAAATGAAATCTTCCTGATTCCTGTTCTGAAAATTCATGTAAATACTAAACCTAGATTTCAATGCGCTTCATTCTACTTCAGTCTACATTTCAACCTACTTCGTACCAGATAGAAGGTACAAATCAATTTCAAGACTGCTCAAAGATGTTCTACGTGCTTGAATGCTTACTTCAAATTTGTTATATTCTGATATTTATCATTGTTTTACAGCATTCAACAATATATAGTTTTCCACACAATCACAGACCTCCATTATGAATTTAGATTAAAGAATATGATGTTTTATAAACCCCAATCATATTTTTAACGATAATCATCTGATCACCTGACCCTCCTATGGGAATTCTTTTTTAACCCTTTTTTTTAGACAAGCCATTGCTATATTCTATGTCTCGAGATGATGGGAGTTCTGCAATCAGAAACTTTTCTTCCACAGTTTGATGTTAATGTATATGATAATTAATATTCTGATTTCTATCATGATAATTTAGTAATTAAGTCACTGAAGATAAAAATTTCTTTTGTATAAAGTATTATTTATTAATTTCAATATCATGTCAATAATGTTTTACAAAGTTCTTTGTTGTTATGTATATCTGAGTAAATATACACAGACCATTGTTTGTGTACACAGTAATTGGATTACACACTGTCAAGATGTTTGGCTGAAAAGCTTTTAGCTGATATAAGTATGATGTTAAGAGTAAAAACAGACTGTAATACATCTATGCAAGTAATATTTACTAGCTATAGGACAGGGTCATGCTATTCATGACTCAATTTATATATTTATGTATCATAGACAGTACTATGAATGCTGATGTGTGGACTAAACTAAGTGGCTGATATTTTTAAGATGATTGTATGCAAGTTATCAGTATTACAGCAGGGTAGGAAGCCTTCTTGTTTGATATCAGTTATTTGTGCTATGAATGCAAATTATTTAATATGTAACTGAGAAATGTACTTTATTTTAACTCAATACAGTCGAACCTCGTTATAACGAGGTCGTTTGGACCAGAGGAATTACCTCTTTATATTGAAACCTTGTTATATCAGGGTCAAAATACAATAAAATACAAAGAGATGGGACCAGGAAAATTACCTTGTTATAACGAGAGCTCGTTATATCAGTGCTCTTTATAATGAGGTTTGACTGTACTATTTTCCAAGTACATGTACTATTGGACAGAGGAATGTCTTTGAGTTGGAAGTTACAGTGTATAAATTGTATTGATTCATCCTCCATCTTGATAAATGTTTTTTTTTTAAACATATGGACAAGGTTTTACCAGTTTTATTTGGTTACAGAAAAACACAGTTGACTCTACTGTTCCTGAACATTTTTTAGATTGTGTAAATATGATATTTAGCCCCTTAAAATATTTTAAGAGTATGTTACCTTGTCAAAAAGTTTGTTAGTACATTTAAGCACCAAATGTCTCTCCAGAAGTGATTCCTCCTCTCTATCTTTAGAAGAGACAATGGGTCAGTATTGGTTTCAATATTTATTGAAAAATAATGTTGACCTGCTCACCTTGAAATTCGTTGTGAGTGCCAACAGTTAATGTTCGATTGGCAAGCAATATCATTGGAAATTCTATTTATGTCAAATGTATTCATTTTCTATTTTTTAAAGTTCCCTCGGTTCACTGTAAAAAATTGTTGTACGTAGGGCGACGAGAACTTTAATAATGAAGGGGTTAGGTCTATTCTCATGACTTTGGAAAAAAAAACATGTTTAAATGTGCGAGTTTGTACAATGCGTGCATTGAAAACGCATTGAATTTACAATATCTTCTTCTAACTGGTAATAATAGACTCATAAATGTATTAAAAATTTATAGGGCATTTATAGGGCAGGATAAATCAATAACTTATATTTGATTGGAATTTGGAATTTATTCATTTGAACGTCATTGAAAATGGATATAAAACTTAATTTGTGAAAGAGCTCTTCATATAGAATCGGTACTTTTACATTAATTTTAATCAACTTCAAGGCAACTCATGTTATATGTATGAATGTTGTACATGTATCTTTATTAATATTATTTATTTTGCATTTTAGCTCATTTGAATATGTGTATGGTTGACTTGTACCATTTAGTGTAGTGTTATCCTTCAAGAAATAGCCCTGAAAAAGTCTGAGAAAAGACTCAAAAACAGATAAACATAACGTTCACAGCAGAGTACCTGAGGACGAGTCAGTTAAGTCTACTCGGGAACGTTGTGTTTTCTCTTTTTTTTTAAACTTTTGCTCAGTCCTTTTCAGGACTACTCCAAATATGATTGTTGTCAAACTAATTTATGAGAATATGTTCTAAGCATAAAGATTTGTTCTGCCAGAAAATTTTGTATTGATTGATTTATACATGTAGTAGAAAATAAATAATATAATTGAACAGTGGTTTTCATTCAAATTGGGAAATTTCATTCGCCTTTTATAATGTACCGGTATATTATGCATCATGGTTTGAATTTCAACACCTTTTTCACCTCTAATTATACTGAAATCATTGTTTTTTAGAAAGATTTGGGATTGATATCCGAAAATAATTGAGTGGCACTAATTACATGTAAGCCGTGATATAGTTATTTGTATGCATTTATTAGAAAACCCAAAACATAGGCCATTGAATAGAATTCTTGAAGGTTGCTTAAAGGGGAATCACGAAGGCATTATCAACCCTGGAACGTGCGGCTTTGACGAACGAAATGCAAACGGAGTGCGAAAAGTGATTGGTACTGTGATTTCAAAAAAGGGAAAACATTTCGAGAAAGAATGAAAAAAAATTGGACGAACCAAACAACTTCCATTGAAGCCTTCGAAATGGTTATGTGCACAACAAAAGAAAGTATTTCCCCGATTTATACGGTGTATTCCTGTTCAACGATTACTCAGCAGAATAAGGTCAAGGAATTTCCTTATGTGTACATAATAGAGCTATGCATCCACAACACACTGCTTGAAAGGATGTAAAATTCAGTAAATAGACATGACCAATGAATGAAATGTTACAATAACAACCAGACTCCTTGAATGTGGCAACTATTTTCTCAGATATAAAAGGCATACAAAACAAAAGAAAGAATGTGCGAGCGTACAATTTGATTTACGAGAACAATGCATTTGCACCTTACTTACAAGAGCGTTTGCCGTTATAGTATTTTGGATAGCTTTGCAGGACCCAAAAAAAGTAAATAAATAAAATAAGTCAAAGCATGTAGAGGAAGACAGTTTGCCCTCTAAAATTATGCTGGATGGTTCCTGCTGCAAATGTACTCTCCTTGACGTCATGAAGGAAATAACACGAAATAACTCGAAATAACTCGAAAGATCCCGAAACCGACATGCAAAAACGAGCCCTAAAATCAGGATTTTTGTTTTACATGATCGAATTTTATATAAAACAGTTCTTTCAACATATCATCCACATAATCACCTTTTCGTACTTGTAAAATATGTTGTATTCGTGATTTCCTTCGTGGTTCTTCTTTAAGATGAGAACATAAGATGCTGATATGTTTAGGATACATTCGGTTATTTGTTGATGGAAATAGTTGTGCTTCCAATAGGTCATCAAAGACTTTGTATTATTGTATTCATTTGGATATATATTTATACAACAAATCTGTGCAAAGTTTCATAATAAATCAGACGCTATTTATGAAATTGATTGTTTCATGTGCATGTTATTGGTATAAAAATACATTTAGTGCATGTAACAGACAAATTGGTAGAGAGAAAATGATAACGCTTTCACAAATGGCTGAATGCAACCAACGTATTTTGCTCAATTGTCTATATTTTATTAAATAACAGGTAAAATATCCATGCTTTATTGACGATAAGTGTTTATAAACTGTAATAAAAACATATACACAATGTATGTTGAATGATCTCAAAACAGCAAAAAAATTGACAATTTTTTTTATGAGACCTAATTTTGTCACACATGTAGGGGGCTGCAATATAAGATACACTATTTTTGTACAAAATGTATAAACAAAATATAAATATATTGGCACTTTCATTATTTTTGTTCATGTACAACATGTATTACAAAATTGTCATTCATTTTTACGCTAAATACAATATTGGTCGGTTACATGATAGAATACTGTATGTATGCAAACAATTATAAACCATGCCCAATGTAGATAAATCCACATCCACCAAATTATTCAATGCATATACTTTAGGTAAAATATTAATGCTAAGGTAATTTGATTCTTCTATAAATAAGTAATTCAAATTTCATTACACCATACAGATTGTAGAAAACTTATAACCAGAATAATCTATGAATCAGCAAAAAATAATCAAAGTATTGGAAAATTTATCACAATCTATAGATTTACAACAGCTAGGTGATTATGGAATTCTACAATTCCTATTATTTTAATGTAGTGAACCAATAGGTCCTTGTTATCACATGTTTAGATAGAATGAAACAAAATTTAGCAAAATATTATGTAACCCTTCTCTAAAGAATAACAATCTTAGAAGAAATTCTTTTCCTGTCTGTTCTTCCATCAATGCCTCTATAGATACAGTGTTGTCAGATTTGTCCAATGAAAGCGTCCTATGCTTTATCTGTATGAAGGGCGTGATAAGACATAAGGGAAAATAGTTTTTAGTAAACATTAACCAATTTGCATTTTACTGGTGATAGGGAATGATTCTGAAACATTTACAGACCTGAGCTCATTGTTCATGTTTGTCTCATAGAATGAACTGGTAAATTTTTTTAAAGACTCTACACTGGGCATTCGGACAAGTGTGTTTGTCATGCCGTGACAGACCTAAAAATGTTTTCTAAACACAGCATAGCCTGGAACTGAACTCTTATTGCAATGATTCATTATTTCAACGAACTAACAAAGTAGATAATACATGACTACACAAGAGAAATGGAAATCTGTCAAATTGAAGACAAAAAAAAATTTGAATGAAAGTACTTACATGTTGGCTTTGGAATATTTTCCAACTCAATCTCTTCTGGTTCTGGTGTCTATACGAATGAAAAAAGGGGAAAAAGTGTAATGATGAGCACAAGGTTGCTTGATGGTACCTAAATATGATACGTATTGGTCAGGTTATCATGACTTGTGATTCTAAACAAATGTCTCGTACGTTGAGCATTGATGAAGTTAATCCAGTTTACATATAGATTCAAATTTATATCAGTTTCTTGCCAACAAACAGTGTTACGTTGTATTTCAAATCCCAGTTAGTAACAATTGAACTACAATACTTTAAATGTTGCTATTTTGGGCAAGCTTCTGGGTTGTAGAGATCAACGTTTGGAATTTGGAATTTATTCATTTGAACGTCATTGACATGTACAGCCAACATTTTGTTCTGATTGGAATTTGGAATTTGGAATTTATTCATTTGAACGTCATTGACATGTACAGCCAACATTTTGTTCTGATTACATTTTTTTCATACGTTTGTATACAAAGAGTGCATCCACTTTGCATCTATTAGTAAACCTGCCTCTTGGCCAAAAATTCATAAAGAAGGAAAAGATCACCTCAATTGAAAAGTCCTTTTTCTAAACCCAACATGATTATAATTTGCTAAAAATTCATATTCTAATGGACATCAATGTCTGCTATGTAATCTCCATGTTCTATTTGGAATACAAGTTTATCTGACATTTGTTCGCATTTGAATGCCAAATTTGAACTTTCAATAATAGCTGTAAAGCATATTGCAAGTATAATATAGGGTATGTTGCTAGAGAGTTGCAGACCCTGCTAAAAATGCAGACAATGTGTAAAAAAGGACAATTCAATTCGCAACCGATTTCTTGTTCATTTGCAACAGAACAAAACTTTTTCGTAACAACCCCTCAGACTTACAATTGACACTTCTTGAACTTTTGAAAATTCAACCTCCAAGTCCAGTCCCATGAAGGCCATTCGTACCTAAAATCAACAAATAATTGATAAAACATGATATAACTATTTCCGAAAAATTAAGTCGAACGCAGACAATAGATACGTACACCGTGTATTCAACTATGCGGACATAACAATGACAAGCTGAACCCGATTTCAATAGCATTACAAAGGAGCATTGAATTTGCGTTCGACTCAATTTTTCAGAAAGAGTTTATAACATGTTATAACAACTTAATCACATTATCAAAGAGGAAATACAGGACCTTGGTTATAGTCAATCTGTAACAAGACTGTCGCATTTGCAAGTGAAAAAATGTTTGAATGAACTATTTTAGCTTGAACACTGATGCTGATCTGTTTAGTGAATGTGGTTTCTAACGTCACTCTTGTTAAAAAAAGAACAGGCGACTATAAAAGTAAGTCAACCCTATGCGTAATTATTCCCTGCTTGTATAAGTTTTACCTTGTCAAAAATATCTATGTATTGAAATTGTTCATTTTATTACTTGTAAACCAACCTATTCTATATGGATCAACAAAATGATCCGCCTGAACTACAATAATCAACAAGTTTCTTTTTTCGTGTTTGTTTTTTAGAATACTTGATTCCTGTATTTTCAAGTTCTATAAGCTTACCTCTGGATTGCAGACTCCATAGAATATTGCTATGAACAATCCCTGCATCAGGGAGACAGAGAATACATCAATATTAATCATTTTATTGAGAAATTGTACTTAAAGGGGAATCAACCCCAGACAATTATGTACTGACAGTGGATGAAGAAAAATACCATCAAAGATCACACTGAAAATGTGTGCAATATCAGATGACCTATTCAAAGTTATGAACAAATTTAAGGATGCCCATTAAATAGAGGGGTAAACTTTGAAAATTCATATCTTTTGAATCGAATCTCCGATTTTGCTCAAATTACCACAGGTCGTTCATCTTATTTTCTTTATTCACAGGCAATACATCATTGTTAGAGTGAAGATCCCCTTTAGCTTAAATATAGGTTTCTAAAAAATGCCATCATGGATATTACCAAACAGAGCTGTGAGGACTCATGTACTTTCTTTAAACAAAATAATAAAAAGCATGTCACTTATCAACAGACAATATTATAACTCAGTTTAAAATTCCATTTCTAAAAGATTGTCCAAGAAAACAATAAGCAGAACGCTGATGAGATATCAAAACTAAACCCTCTCAGAAGGGCAGGATCGATAAAAATAAAATAATGCAATCATAACATCAATCTTACAGAAATACCACTTTAGAGGCCTGTAACATAAAAGAGATACGATAGATTTTGCAATTAATCGTATCTCTATGGTACATGTTTTGCCATAGACTTACGATAAATATTTATCGTAAGTTTAATTGCATATTTTATGTTGCAGGCCCTAGATCTTGCATTTAGAGAATGCAATATAATCATAATGATCAATATACCTGTAATGCATGCATAGCAGTGAAGGCGTATGTGAGTTCAATCAGACCATACTTGACTTCTACCACAGAAAGTGACCAAGTGATGCCCAGCAATGGAAGCATTATGGCAGTAGCTCGTAGACTGGCCCTGGAAAGGAAAAAGGGGTATTTTTTATTATGAAAGTATGCTGAACTATTCTTTAAAAAGCCAATAAAAACTTTCATAAAACAAACACTAGTGTCTGTCTTGATGTCTTCTGATCAAAACAACATGTTTTCTTTTTACAAAAATGATATAACTAGTCCCTCATAGACAAGCGTTTATTAAAGTCATTAGCTGTAATTGATTGAAAATGATTGACTTACAGCTTGTCAACTTATTTGTATATCAACAAATTATGTCAAATCATATGTTCAAATCTAAAGCATCAAATACCGACCAAATCTCTATGCCGTGAGCATAACTTGAAAACAAAATGTTTACATGTGCTTACTCTTTGTCTTTTTGTCCATTATTATTTTTTTTCTGAAATAATAAAAGTACATTTCTTTTCTTCAAAGAGCTCACTATGCCTTTTGATTTTAAATTACAGTAAATGCTTAATTATTTTATACAAACATCAGCGACTAGAAAACTTGTTGAAAACTTACTTTCTTGTATTGAGTGGGTCTGATCGTCTTGACATTTTTGATGTGTTGCAGTAGACAAAACTGATGATGATCATGTTGATCTGGGGGTAGAATATAAATATCGTTTTAGTTAATACACCCCTTAAAAGATGTTGGGAATCACTTTTTAATCGTTTCACTTAAACATGGGCTCACTTTCAGGGCATGAGGTGGAGAGAGAGAGAGAGAGAGAGAGAGAGAGAGAGAGAGAGAGAGAGAAAGGCAGAGATAGAGAGACATCATGTAACAGCTAAAACACCGTTTGATAGCATGCAAGACAAAAGAATAATTTCCAGGAATATAGAACATTAAGATACAACCTTAATGCATATTCCCATTCTTTGGCGCAGTTCAAATTACCATGCAAAAGACTTCTTATTGATATAGTTCTCATCGATAGCAGTGTAAACTTACAGTGCTTTGTACATTCTATCTGGGTACAATATTTAGACAAAGTGCTCGAGTAAAGCCAACATTTCAATTATCTCTTTCTTCAATCACAATAGGTATTGAGTTTTCTTTATTCATAACTCATTTTTTTCTCTTATGAAGAACGTCTTAAGAGCATAGATATCATGAGCTTCTTCATGGTATCTGGTAAGTTTTTCATCATAGTATTGAGCTCGTCAAAAGTCCTACTTTGAAGGTTATATTATCAATCGACCAAAACGATACTTACAAATATTATTGATAAACTGGTGCCCAGGAAAATCCACAGTGCATTATTTTGGAATGTCAACCAGCATCTAAAAAGTAGAGAAAATGGGTTGGGGTTTTCAAAAGGACGTTCGTAAAAAGATAACTACAGATACCCGGATATTTTCCCATTTGAGATTTTGATATTTTGGCAACATTTACTGATTAGCAATAAAAGGCCAATTCTTGTTCACAGAGCATTCAGATCGAAAACCTTTAGTAAGTGTAATAGTGAAATTTTATCCATACGTTTGCTATGGATATCTATCTAGTTTGGGTCGTGGTTATTTGAAACGTAACTGATAACATTCCGTAATGCAGCTTAGTGACAAGAATAAAACAAAACATACGTCACTAACAATCAATATTCATTGATCTATTTAACAATGTCTTTTCTAAATATACACCTATATTATGGTCATTAGAAATTTAATAAAATTTGTTTTCAGTTTTTTTTTCATCGGGGACTTGAGTAAAATAATATTGATTTTAGGGATTACATGGTATTAATCGTAGTCTTTTAATATGATGACCTTGCTATATTCCATCAAAGTTTGAGGTGAAGAAAACAGATTCATTTGGATGTCTGTTGATCTTTTTTATCTATTAACTACAAATAACTTACTCGTCAGTTGTACCATAACCTTGGTGTGCCTTTGCGAATGCAACGCCCACAACCATAAAAGGAATTCCTGAAATATACAGAACACAAAGAATCATTACTCAGTATTATTAAGGATAATTGTTTCATTACTGAAACTCAATCTCACTCAATAGAAAGAGTCTTTGGAGTATTCAAAACCTTTCTATGCCCGTTGCTAAGATCTCGGATCGGATGCACTAGACTCAGGAGTGCAATTCAAAAAATGGGCGCAATTAATGTTTACCTGTGAGAAGCGAGTGAAAATCGAGCCAATAATTCGGCCAAAACTATTTCAATTAGTTAGTGTACATGCCATTTAAATAGCGGTTCGTACCAAGAGAAATCGTTGCAAATATAATACTCATACAAAAATTGTGCACGTAAATATTTGCCTATTCAAGATGAGCCAGAAAATGCGTAATCCGTCAGTCAAACGAGGGTGAGTGAGTATAAAAATGAGGTAAAAATAACCAAAAAGATATCGAGTCGGTTCTTATAATAGAGGAAGATGATGTGACGTAATTAGGTGACCTAATTATTTTTCTCTTTTCTCGTCCGTGAAAGTAAGCAGTAAAATGAGATAAAATGATGATAGTTTTAATATAAATTTATATACATTTATTGCGTATATATTCGTACATTCTTTGATGAAGATAACATTCATAACAATATGAATACTCAAAAGAGTAATGTCTGTATTCTTACCCCATGCAATAACAAAGTAGTATCTAAACTTCTGTTTGTATGGGATGTCAGTTGGGTTGCACACCTCAACTAGAAGGTGTACGCCTTGGACTAACATCCAACTGAAAACACCTACATAGAAGAACTGCATCACTCACGCGATGGCTTTGCAGGATATCTGGAAATGAAAGAATATAACTCTTCAATACAGAAACCCAATGAACACACTTAAGAGTACACATCGTTTTAACCAAAATTCTCCAGATGTTGCAGAAAAAAACAACTTTTCATTCAATTCATATTTACAAGTCACCATGAAGATCAATGCTAGACTCTGGCTTAGAGGAGGGGAGTTCATTAAGCCAACCCCCGCCCACTCTTTATCTTAGTAAATGTTCAAAATAACCAGTGAAAATGGCCAAAGAGCCATGAAATTTGATGACGTCACAAATGTCTGTTCTCATACCGAATCAAACCCTATTCCTGCATTCACATGTGGTGAAAAGTAACATTCTTATTTTGAAAGCAGAAACAATCTTCTTGCACGAATTAAATGTGGAAGATAAATAATTTTAATTAAATCAATCCCTATATCAACTTTGATATTGTCAACCAAAAAAAAAAGAAGAAAAGAAGAACTGGACCAAACTTACCCAATCAATGTCAGAAGGATCGTAGAAGTCCACAACGATATAGGTGATCTTTGCTAGAAGCATGGAGATGATCATGTTGATATGGATGAAGTTTCGAACAGAATGCAAATCACTGTGGATAGAAAATGAAAATAATTTTCAAGATGACGATCAGCTCTCTCCTAAGTTGGCTTCGTTTAGAATTATTGTGTGCCTTAATTACATTGAATTCAGTTTTT
>BQKZ01004398.1:19108-30775 GCA_036244855.1 Temnopleurus reevesii | reverse complement strand
CTGAAATGATTAATAAACATTTTACTTTTCTCTCTCCCGAGAGCGGGCGCTATGTCAATCATATCCAACAAGCATGGAAACTCTTCAATTTCACGGTGCTTATGGTCGAGGTAATACGGTATACAAAGTCAAGAAACAAGAATACATGCAAGTGTAAAGTCAGAAACTTTGTTTTTATTTCTAATATCACAGAGAAAATGTCTGAATTTTTTTTTTTTTTAGAGATCAACGAAGAGAATGAAACTCACCACAGGGTCGACATCCTGTTTCAAGATGGCGAAGTGTGTGAGGTGATCACAGTAACACGTGGTATGAGTTTCATTGGTGTCTTCTAGTGTACATCCTCTCATACTCCATGCACCTTCCTTTGTGTATCTAAACAGAATGCATCATATACACACATGATTATTGCTTTGATATTACTAATAATAACATGCAGTTCTTATATCGCGCTAATTACCTCTGATAAAGGTCTCTTCAAAGCGTTCTACAATGAATACAGCATTATTACCCTGGCTTTAGCAATAGCGGCTTGCGAGGCGCTTATGCATTTCAAGGAATATATTCCTATCAGAACCGCGGACATCTGCATGAAAGGCGCGAATCAGAACTAACACCACGACTCTTGTTTGCTTTTTTTAATCTATGGTTTCTATTGTAAGAAATCCATATGAATTTGCCTATAATTAAATGCATTTCTAATTCAAGACATCGCTACGTTCTTCAAATGTATAATGTGCATACTTTTGCTTGTTATTCAATGTCTTGGGAAGAAAATTGATTTTCCGTGCAATCAAAATGCTTGTCTAATGTGATTGCGAAGTAATGAACGAAATCATATTTGTCGGATTTGCAGAGTAATTCTTACTATGATAAAAAAAATCACTGTTTTTAGCGTTATGTGTTATTGATATTTTAATCACATCACAATAGTTTCACTGTAATTATTTCAAGTTAAGTGCTAGTCCCATTTCCATTTGCTCAATTTAGTAATTGACAGTACACACTTTGCTGTTTGATTCAAAGACCCGAGAACCACTATGTCAACAGGCACAAATTACTGTGAAAATATTTATACTTACGGTATATCGAAATCCCAGAAAACACAGAAAGGATTATCTTTTGAAGACAGACGCTGTAGGGGAGATAATGCCGTAATTAGTTTTTTATCACGTGCCATTTTGATGGAAAATATGAGATTTGCTTATAATACTTCAAAATATATATTAAAATAGATGTATTGGTCTAAGGCTTGTCTTAATATGTTTTTTTTAAACTAAAAGTAGGAAAGATACATTTTCACACAATTTAAATCTGCTTTAAAAGAAATTAAAAACATAAACTCATGAATCATAATCATAAATCCATAAAGAAAACATATTCTTACGCTTGCTCTTAGTCAGTATACCATCCTTTGCAATCGATCTTCTTTAATAAGATTTGGTCGTTAATTTGAGAAAATAGTTTTCAGACATCCAAATATCCAAATATGCCAAATTGTCAAGAAGACAAAATGATACAGTCAAACATCTAATGTGTAACTCACCGTCTTGTGTTCAAACTGCATGACGATCTTGTTGTAAAGACTCTTCCGGAGAGGTGGCTCAACACGAAGATAAACGATCCGACTGGCAACCTCCATTGAATCCTTGTAAATTGCACTGAAAGATTGTGATCAAAGAGACATAACATGAACATCTTGTAATGCGTTTGATATAGTTTGAATCTACAAATAAGATCGTATGAAATAGAGAAATACTCGAACTGTCGTAGTATTGATAGTGCGGTTGTTAACATTGACGAGAGGGAAGGATGAACATGATTAATTATCTGTCTATCAGACAACAGGGTCTGGGCCATCTGTTATGCGTCCTGTTGCAGAAAGTCACCTTTCGACCAATTCGGAGCTTGTATTTAGGACTAATTTTCTGAGTTGTATTTAAGCACAACCTAGATCCGGTTTGGCGCGTCAAAAGGCTCAGCATTAATACCACAAATTGTTAGGTTGCTAATCATGGTTTTGTAAAATAGCATGCCATTCATTACAATTGCAATCTCACAGGCAACCTCTAGGGCTTCATCAAAAGAAATGGTGCCCACGTTTATAATCGATTAACCACAGCAGGGCACATTTTTCATTTTCGTAGGTAATTATCCTACTTATAAGATTGTATCCATTGTCATTGGTCAAGGAGCGTCATGTGATTAAAAATATTTTCACCATGAAATAATTGGATATGGCGTGACGTCATCCTCGGAATATTTTTCGATATGTCAATATTCTGACATATTCAGCTATCGATACCGCGATATCGAGATCAAAAGTCGTCGAAACTTAAACTTAACAATGGCAGCACCCAGTGGAGAAATCAACGACGATGAACCGAGATTTAATCTCGTAGATGATGATAATTTGGAGGAATTTCTTTCATCGACAGATTATAAGTAGGATATAAATTTGATTACTATTTCGGTTTACTTGTGCATTGTGTAGGATATAAATCAAATATACCATGTATATTTTTTGAAGCACTATATGAAATTGTCAGTGCATGGTATATTTGATTAATTACAAATTCTTTATTTCACTATGAAATGAGTTCATTACTGTAGTATTTTGTAAAATGCTGGCGAAGAGATAGTTTATGTCGAAATTAGGCAAATATAGCGTCATATCCGTCATACTTACTCTTCACTGCTGACAACAGGAAGAATTTCATCCAAAGTGTTGAACATGATGCCAACCATGACGATCTCACCATTATTATCTGTTGAAAGGAGAGAGAGAGATAAAATGACAATGTAAGTTGGAATTATTCTTGAGGTAATGCATGAGCGCAGCTGATCGGAGTTGTTTGGGGCCGCCTGAAAAGCCGTTCGAGAAAGTTTACTTAGTTTAACTAAACGCACATTCACACATTCATTTTAATTTATTTCACGCTCCCTTTGCGCACAATAGTTCACTGCCATCGGAAGTTGGATTTTTGTTCATAACAACACTTGCGTAGAAAGTATGTTTAGGCAACACTTAGGGGGTGTTGCTCAAAAGTCCTGATTGATGTCAAGTTGCAGTTGATCGGAACGTGCCAATCAAAATCATTGTTTCTTGCGCCTCTTGTTAAATGTGCATACCGTACGCGAATGAAAATGCCCGTTACAGTTTGCAAAGTTGCAGTTGATTTCGAACAGTGTACAAATAAAACACTTGACTAGTCAATTTGCGTAATTTACCGATAGCTGAAATCATACAGCATTGTCCAAACGCTACTTCTTATTTGTGCGTATAGAAACTCTAATTTGTACATGTTTGGCAGTCTAAAATAGAAATACAATTAAATCGCAATTCGCATACGATTGCATACAAATTGAACAATAAAACCGAAATACTGCCTACCTTTCTTGGCTGGAATGTAATCATAGACGTTTCTCGGCAGCGTAATTTGGTCCGTGACGTCATACCATGTACTATTCTCATCCACCATTATGGTATCATAGTTGGGGAACTGGTAAATCGTGCCATCCTCAACATCGTCTGATCTAAACTTATCAACCTGGACGACTGAAAGACAAAACAAATCATTCTCATTATTGCCGTTGCAATTAGTAGACTCAAAAATGTTTTGTCACTCTTCTTATTCTCCTCAGATACTTCATAGCGACATAACATCACTATAATTTTTCACATACACTTTACTCTCATAATTTTCTACCAATCACAATCAACGTCCATGTAATTATTGGATACTCTATCGTTATCACGGTTTTTCTAATTGTCATGATTAAAAAAGTCCCTATTGTTACCAATTATGTTTCTAGAAAAAACACTCATCCTTGAAGATGCTTTTGTAAGTTTCACGTTTGTTGTCGTTTTCAACACAGTGACTAATTACATTATATCTTGCTAATTCGTCATCGTAAAATCTTCCGAACTTGATTGTAATTAGTTTCGTTTTCCGAACATTGTACCTTATCTTGTAATTTTATTCACCGTCAAATTTATACTTATTCATTCTCAAGTAATTTATTTTAGAACCCGCACACTTTCTTCTCAACATTACTTCCCATAATTTTAAAGTCATCCTTACTTCAAACTTTTTAAAATCAATTTACATTTGCCGTCTATCTTAATTATGGAACAGATCAGATAACACTTCTACATACCAATGTTATCCGTTACGATAGTCATATTGACACCTGTCCACGTGCCATTTACACCCTCAATGATCTTGGCCATATCCAACAGGTATTCTTCCAGTTTAGTGGCGAGTCCCAGGGCCGAGTCCGCGGTGTATGTCCCTCGTCTCCTACGTGCCTGTCAGTTATAAATGATCATGGTGTTACGTTTAGGAAGTAAAATTAAAACTCAACTTAAAATACCATGTGTCATTCAACAAACCATGATCAGAATCAGCGGGGCAAAAGCTTTTTGATGACGTCGGGAAACAGATCCGAAAAGTTGCCCAATATCTTATTACACAAAAGGAGAATCTGATTTGTTGATGTTTGTCAGATAAAGAAATAAAATGTAAAACAAATCGAGATTGAATAAAGAAATATATGCCACTGCAGTTCAGTAAAGATTAAGTAAAAGAAATTGTTGAAATATGCGCATATCTTTAAACGAACCCGATCTTTTTTTTTTCTTTTTTTTTTTATTACTTAACAGAATCTTATCAAGATTAGTCATTTGTTTGAAATAAGAAATCACTTTACGTGTATACAAATATGAAACAAGTGTAGTATCTAAACAGGCTTAAAGACATTTCAATTTGCCTATGATCCAGTTTTCTTCTGATTACGTTCGGTCTGATCTGTAGTTTGTATACCTGATGAATTGTAGTCCATCGTCGCTGACGGTCATCATTGTATAAATTGCTTGTAATTCCAATCAAATCCTGGCAATATAAAACAGAAAAAAAGATATGTCAGCGAATGCATGACTACATAGATTTATTTGATGTTAACAGCTCTATCATATTTTTATCAGCTACATGAAAATAGTAGTTTTTATATGAAAGAATTACAAGCTCAACGTAGAAAGTCTACCAGAACTGAATAGGCTAAATGTGCATCGCATCTGTTAGCATTAATATTCTTGGACACATAATTTACCAAACAATTATGTTGATCCTCTGTCTCGATATTTATCATGTTTATGTCGAACTTTCCTATAATGCCTCGTATAAAAGTAACGTATTTTTATACCCTAGCAATGATTAAATCCAAAAGTATTTAATTTTGTACGTTCAATAAACCATACAAAACGTGTTCAGATCTAACTAAGATAGCCATTTGCAAAAGCCTTTAAATCAATCGGCATTACGAAATAGCGCGACGTAACCCCATTAATTCGGACAAATTATAAGTTTGATGCTAGAATAAGATAACTTTGTAAATAGCTAGGCCTACCTATAGTTATCAAGCAAACCCTATACTGACCTCCATATCACTCTTTGCTTCCTCGGGTTCCATCATCTCTGGCAGTTGCCTGGTTAGTGCTTTCTCGAGGATAACAGTGATCATCTTCACTTCATCAACCGTCATGTACGCCGAAGTATCAGTGTAGTTCTTCAAACGAAGCTTGGCTATTTCATAAACAGTTGGATCCTCAAATGAAGCTTCTGATACCTAGAGAGACATAATAATTATTATGTGATAAATTCCATCGTCCACCTATTTCATTTACTGCTCAGGATTTATATATTATTCGGACTCTGACTCTTACTCTAGCCTTTCAACCAGAGGTTCGTAGGTTCGAATCCCACCTATGGCGTTAATTTCCTTCAACAAGTTATTAATCCACATTGTGCTGCATTCAACCCAGGAAAGATGGTAGGAATATTTATTCCTTGAAATGCCATGTGCGCTGGTTTACATCGGGCTAAAGCCAGGGTAGTAATATGCAAAGTATATTGAGCACGCACTCAGCAGAGTGAATACGTCCGATATATAAATTGCATCTGCTTTTATTATCATTACTATTATTATCATTATTATTATTATCATTATTATTATTATTATTATTATTATTATTATTATTATTATTATTATTATTATTATTGTAATCAAAATCAATCGGACGCTGCATATCCTCTAGTGCTGATGGTTTTCAATGTCATTTTTCACAGTCTGAATTACACAACTTAGAATAAGTAAGCAAAATAATCTGTATGACCTGATACACAAATTCGATTGGATCGATTCCTCAATTTGTGTTTCTTTAGTTTAGCAATTGATTCACAATTTAAGAATCCCTGAGTGCACGCGATTCACGTTTTCCTCCTCACTCTTTGGGGAGGACCTATATGTGTCAATCCATAATTTGGTACGATTTTTATTAGATACCTGTATGATCATAGAAATAGACACCAATGTACGTAAAACACATACCACTTCAAAGAAGCTGTCCAATGTTTCCGTGCAATCTGCAAGATGACGATCATCACATTCAATGGTTCCTGTCCAGACCTCGTACTTTGCTAACTCTTCATGATTATCTGTGATAACTGGACGAAAAGTAGGCAATGGGTGTAAGAAATTGATTTACAATATGTTTGTTACATCTAAGAAGGTAGTTGGTTGTCTCGTGCTGTTATTCCTCAGGATGTTGCAACATATAAGTCATGGCAATTGGCATGTTAAATTTATTGCGCCATTCATGAAAATACCTCGCATAATATGCCAAAGTATGTTGCTTAGTTTGGTGAATCGATATGCCTTCTCCACCCTGGTAATTATAGAGATGAGCATTTAATATGATAAATAGTATTATTATGCAACAAGAAATATATTTACCAATTTCATGGCATTCCTGCCCCATCACCTTCTTAGGAAGCTCAGGATTCATCGCATCAATCATTTCATACCAAACAGCTAGATCAGCAAACTCTGCTCTGGTGTACCCCTCATTCAAATCATTCCTGGCACCAAGCACGAGATGAGAGTATGTATCATTCTCCCGTGGGCTCCACCTGTAGGCCGTAGTCCAGGCGGGCGTGGTGGTGATTTCCACGGTGGTTGGTTGTTCAGGAGCGGTCGTGGTGGGAGCGTCTGTGGTGGGGACTTCGTACGTTACATTGTCAGGTGTCGTCCCGTTGGTAACATTGCCTTGCGTGGTCATAGGTTGTGTGGTGGTCGGCCCTTCGGTCGTGGTCGGTTCTTCGGTCGTGGTTGGGATCGGTGTAGTGGTTGGAGGACCCGTGGTGGTTAGGTTTGCTGTAGAGTTGTAATTACTAACCGTCGTAGGAGGCTCGAAATCGTCTGAAGAATGAATGAATGATGACTTTATTATTTCCAGTTTACTATCTCCACTGAAAATATGTTTTGTTTATGTTGTTATCAAGTGGTATATTTCTTAAACCTGCTTAATTTGACTAATCAAGACCATAAGAAATACACGATGGCTTTAGTTATCATTTAGCAGAAGACAAATTTTCAAATTTTCTAATATTAATACGACGCGACTACAAACAAGTACTATTGTGTTTTTTCATCTCGCGACTGTGGCAGATGCACAACACATCTAACCAGAAGCTTACAACATGTTGTTCAACTCTTGCATTACAAATTAATCATTAACTCCAAATATAACTTACATTGAAGTTCTCCATTAACGAAGAAGAACAGACCACCATCCATACTCCATGACAAAGCAATGTTTGTCCACTCATTTGCAAAGCGAAGCATGTAATGATTCTTCCATAAACGATGCTCGGTTCGAACCTCAACAACCGTAATCCTGTTGTCTGTGAAGATAGCAAATCCTGTCGAATTGATGTCTTGTGCACCAGAGCTGGTTGAAAAAGTCAGATGAGAACATACAAGTCAATGTGAGCAATTTTGCCTATTTTGATGTTACATACACTTTTGCTGAATGCCGGGCTTGAATGGTTATGGAAAGCTCTCACAATTAACTCACTCAATGTCAAGGAGACCTCGTTAGTCAGAAGGGAAACCTTACATGCAGGAAGAATAAAAACCCGATTTTATACTTCTTTTTGTTACTCATCTAATCGCTAAAACCCTACTGGATACTAAAACTGATTTGGTGCCAAGATATCAAATAATTCATGGGATATGAGATATGCTATCGGATCAGTGAAATATGATGGGTGCAAGAATCAGTTCGTATAGTGAGAGAATCAAGTTTGATGATGAAAACATCTCGGTGACATTACCGACATGATGATATCAACATGTCGGTAATGAGAATCTGTCAGGTGACGGAAACATTTTTCGTGGCGATAACACGTTAAGTGACGTAAATTCTTTAGATGACAGCAACATGTTGGGCTATTGCAACATGCTGGGCGAAGAAAACACGTTGGATAACTGAAGCATGATGGATAACGGAAGCATATAGTATCACATACATTTGTTTGGTGACGAGATTGTGTCAGGTGACAAGAACTTATTCAATTCTAAAAACATTTTGGGTTATGAAACATATATGTTGGGTAAGAAAATGTGTCAGATGACTAAAACATGCTCGGTGACGAAAACACTTTGGGTGACGAAAATACGTTATTTGACGAAACATACTGGGTGACGAAAATACTTTCGGGGACTAAGCCACGCTAGGTCATGAAAAAAAATGTTGGGTGACGAAAACGTGTTGGATGACAAAAACATGTTGGGTGACTAAACTACGTTAGGCAAACGAAACCAGGTTAGGTGACGAAACATGTTGGGTGACGAAACAGGTAGGGTGACGTAAATATGTTGGGTGACGAAAACACGTTGGTCGGCGAAACATTTCGGGTGACAAAACATACATTGTGACGAAAATACCTTGGGACCAAACCACGTTAGGTGATGAAAACATGTTGGATAACGAAAAAACGTTGGATGAAAAAAAGCACGTTGGGGATGAAAACATGTTGGGTAATGAAAACATGTCGGGTGACGAAAACATGTCGGGTGACGAAAACACGTTGGGTGACGAAATATTTTGGGTGACGAAAAACTTTGGGTAACGAGAGCATGCTGGGTAACGAAAACATGTTGGACGTCACCAAACACGTGATTGACGAAAACATGTTGGGTGACGAAACATGTTGGGTGACGAAAACATTTAAGATAGATAAACTATGTTTGGTGGCAAAATCAATTTGGATGGTAAAAACACATTGGCTGATGAAATATGTTTGTTGGCAAAACACGGTCGGTGACGAAACACATTGGTAATTAAAATATGTTAGGAGATAATAACATGGGACACACAAGCACATTAGGCAATTAGAGTGCTTGATGACAAAAAGATGTTGGGTAACGAAAACATTCTTAGTAATGGAAACTGGAAATATAATGGGCGACGAAACATCCTTAGTAATGAAAACATGTTAGGTGACGAAAACCATTCGCAGATAAAAAAAAAATAAAAAAATACTTGGCATGACGAGCATATACCGATGGTTGGATTGAGATCTATTCATCAAACTTCATTTTCAAACCTCATTATCATTGCCAGAGAGTGTTTTAAATCGTTTTGGAATGATAAAACCATAATGAATCCTAACACTGTGAATACGGAAGCATATTTCCTAAACAAACCATTTTATGTTATAGAATTATAATTCATGATTAAAACGAAGTTGGGATATCAGAACATTATAAGAGCATGTTGTTTGGCGGCAAAATCTCCCAACACATTGGGTTCTTCAGGGGACCAATGTCTGAAACACACTGGATGCTGATGTATATTGGATACACTTAATAATTTCGAACGTGACACATATATCAACATTATTCACCTGAGTATGTAAGCCCTTCTTCTGGGATTAGACACTGGATCATCCAAGTTGTCAGTGTTTAGAAGCTTCATCCAGAAGGATATTGTGACTCCTCGATTGCATGATGAAGGAGAACTCAGGCACCCGTGTCGGAAGTTTCCTGGTAAAAAAAAGAAGATTTCTTTTGCTATCTGCTGTATACCTTTTTTTGAAATATGTTCTTATCTTTTTATAACCGATGTCAAAACTCCTCTCTAAACTTTCTAAAACTGTTTAAATCTTAATCCGACAGGAAAGTAGATACTGATCTTAAAGACAGCAGGGTGTATGAAATATATATATATATATATATATACAATATTACCCAAGTATGACATGGCAACATAGGTCACATATGGCTGATCCATTTAATTATATTCGAAATAAATTTTATTACATTTTGTTAGGTTTTATCATATTTATGAAACATCAATACTAAAAATCACATTATCTCTTCTTCATTCTTCTCCTCTCCACCGTTTTTTCATTCCTATACCAGATTTGTTTTAAACATGTCTAATAACGTTTAATTCTTCTATCTCCGTTTTTTTAATCTATATAATGTTTTCACTAGAGTTGCCAACCGCCGGCAAGCAACGCTTTTTAGAGAGCCTCTTCGTTTTTGATCTCTTTTACTTTCATAACTAAGATTTTACATATAGATATAATTTTAAAAACCAAATATTTTGAACAAAAATAATATGTAATAATCACATTATGTACACTGTATTTATTTTCCAGTTGTTATATTGTATTGATTTGTATTTTGTTGGAAATTTTATAAAATGAAACGAAAGTACAAAGCATTAATTGAAATATCGATTTGTTTATGTACATAGAAAGTTTGATCACATTGATCAACTCACCTGCGTCTACAAGGCCTCTACTGTCCCATTGAGAATATAGAGACACACCTCTCCTGTCTCCACCATACTTGGTGACCCTCTTGACCACCTTGGTGTCATACAGTGATACTCCGCTGCTCGGTGACGTCAAGTTGAAGTGAAGGTCAGAGGTTACGTATCCGGTACAGACTGAGAGAAAGTGAACAAAAAGAAAACGAAATTCAGTGTTTACAATTGACAACTTTGTCCTCTCTCAAATCATATATTAGAGTTCTGCTGTGTTACCCTTCGCTTCCTTTTGTACGAGTTGCGGTTCTGGTAATTTGGGGTAAAATGGACACGGCGCAAAATAAAATTGTATATAATTATTATCATTAGATAGCGATTCTACATTTACATTTTGCTCTTAAATTTAACAGGTGAAAAATACAGTTTTCTTTAGACCTACTTCGTGTATTTCGTTATACATTAAATGACTTTGATTACTGATGGGACTACCTTGATCATAGACCTACCGCCTCCTGCCCTGATAAAGTAAAACGTAATACATTAAATAAATAAATAAATTGCATCATTCTAAATACCATCTGTTTTCCGATGAAGATGAAATATATGGAACTTGCTTCACAACTTGAAACAATTTCAAAACAATTGGTTTGTCTTATCCTTATTGAAATCATCTGTCTAACATACTTGGATCCCCATGAAGCCTTGACCTCCCCGGATGTGATTCGTCAGCAGCCGGAAGCTTGATGATGACGTCATCATAATGTGCCTCGGCGTAACCTGCTGAAGACGCACTGTAGCTGCATCGCCCAACGAGAAGCTCCGTTTGACTCGCACCTGATCGGCTATCTTCAATGCCATTCACCTAACGAGATGATCGTACAAAGATGATGCGCTAATTAAAACTAACATTAATTCATCATTAAAGGAGGACTCCGGACCAAGAATTTCTTGCTCTGATTCAAAGCGCAAAAATCAGACAAACAGATGAAAAAAAGTTTGAGCGAAAACGGACAACAAATAAAAAAGTTATGAATATTTGAAAA
>BQKZ01004398.1:6220-18349 GCA_036244855.1 Temnopleurus reevesii | reverse complement strand
AATATTGCACTCATCTTCGATTCGTGCAATATTGCCCTAACTCGTGCAATATTCCCTGGTATTCCATTTATTGCCATCCAATATTATATAAATAAATCAAATGTTACCTTTGACTAATTATAATATAATTATACGTTCTTATATACCGAATAACACTAACTTTATCAGTCATCCCTAAGCGCTCTACACTGTAGCATAATTACCCTGGCCTTAGCAGTGCAGCTGTAAGTAGAGCGCTGCATTTCAATTGAATTATCATTTAGATTGATTATTGTCATTTTATTATTATTATTATTATTATTTCAAAACGAATAATTACATAATGAAATATATGAAAGACTTATTCCAAAACGATACGACAACTCAAATTGCAAGAAATATTACAGATTTATTCTCTAAAAATATACATCCGAAAATGATGCCAAGCAAACTGTGTTTCATGAAATTGATTTCTTGTACCTTTTCGGCCTCATACCGGCCGTTGATGAGCAAGCTAAGACCAGCCTGTGCCTCCCACCTGAATGCCAGGTATAGCCAGACTCCGAAGTGACCCTTGTCAAAGGTCTTACTGACGCTCCAGGTATGACGGCCATCATTGACGATTACCTTCAGATAGTCAGGGGTTTGAAGAATTGCTACGCCACGCTCAGCTGAAAGTGAGCAGATATGAATTATCGAATGTCAATTTCCCTTATTGTTAAACACTTCAATCTTATTCGAGAGGATTTGATTTAAGGCGTTTATAATTGTTAATTAAAAGGTGTTGATAATGCGATCAATCTCCACAGTCTCTGCGTATGGTAGTACCTGGAATGTTCCGAATAGTTTTGTGGTAATTTATTTGATTTTTATAAACACGGTTAAAAACCAAGTTCAGCACTTGCTGTTTACCAATGGGCCCGTATTCAATACATTTAATCGTGTATCATTTTAACCTGGAGCTCCAAATGGAGGAAAGATATTTGTTGCCTGTAGCTGCACTGTATAACTAGATCTGGATAAGATATGAGACCATCAGATATGCAAATGTATACATGTATTCTACTCTACTAAATGTTCTGTAAAAACATGCTTATGTAAATGAAGAGGACAAAGAAATGGAGCCCTTTTACGCTCCAATTTTTTTGCGATATCAGCATACTTTTACAACCTCGTGCCGAAAGGGACCTGCTTGTGGAGACACGAGAGGATGAGTAGTATGATATTTTGATATATCTTAAATAATAAGAAACTCAAAATCATGGGAAAGGCATATTTAAGATACTATAATCGATTACTGCTGGTGGTTTAAATAATGCGTCGGTGTATGTTTGATTATAATAACGAAAAAGCACAATCATGGTTTATTTCAAGGATCCTTTTGCTTTACTCAACGAATGGTAAAGACTCAACCAATGGTAAAGATGTCCTCTTAACAATACCTTCAACATCTGCACCAGATGTAACGAGGCACTTGGAGCCACTTGGGATATCACGCAACTTGAGCCACATGCCCATCACTAGTCCATTGACACATCGTGAAGGATTCGTGACGCAGTGCTCCGACCCAAAGTCGTACAGTCTGACGTAATCATTTCTGCCGTCCGTATACGCGCTGCGACCATAATGCCGACGGTCGTCCCGTAGTCGTGCCCCGTTCTCAAAACCAAGAATCGGGAAGGCAAAGTCCGCAGGAGGGTCGAAGGGGAAGTAGTAGTCGGACATATCCATGAAATACATCTCAACATCTGTAACGGTCAAGTATTGAGCGAGAAATAATGATTAACACTTTGTGCCATCGAAATATCAATAACAACTATGGAATGAGACATATAATTACGTCACTGATATTGAATTTGCACGAGATTAACGAATTTCAAAATATCAAAGTATTTTTACTGTATCAAAGTTCATATAATGCTTCTTAGGGAGGAAACTTGCAAGTAAAACAATTTGATTATCTTATCTCATCATTCCTAAGCTTTATCCTAGAATATCCGAATCCCTGTTCATAAGAACCATAAAATAAGGGGGTATAATAATTTCAAGTGATTCATGCGTACCTGAGATTCCCATCAGTTTATGTTTGTGCTGTGGATGGATATACTTCTCCCAGATCACAAGATTATGCAGCTTGAAGGAAGAATACTGCGAATATTCATTCAATCCTCTTCCAACAGTGAGGAGAGTCTCGTTGCCATGACAACATGATGATACATTGACGATGGTATCGATGGGCGTGGCTTCCTGTCCGTTGATATAGACGATAAACTTTTCTCTTCTGTGCCATGTGAACGCAATGTTCGTCCATGTATCTGATGGTATATCCTGCGGGTGTGACAATGAAATGTATCAACAATACTCTGTAATTATTATCAAAGCTTCTTTGACCATATCTATAATCTGATCGCGAAACGAATCATTAAGTTAAGTGATAACATGTTTCATAGCGGAATATCATTTTTTTTTATCTGTGTAAATAAGCGTCAGAATTTAGACAGGTTCACGAAATCGTTTATGAAATCTGTAATAAACAGAAGTTTTTCAATTCTTTCCTTCGTCGTATTTGGCAACAAAGCAAATGTTTATTAAAGTATATAAATGATTTTCGTCCCAATCAAAGCTGCATAGGGATAACAGACTTACCGAATGTTCATCGAAGTCGATAGGAAATTGTAAAAACTAATGAACTACTAAAAAAATGAATACTTCCTAGATTGCTAATACATAAGTTGAAATATTAATTAACTTTTAATTAACAGTTACAAAATCAACCTGCAAAAATACTCACATCTAAATCGATTCGTTTCCATGACATCGTATTTCCATCATCAATGACAAAATTCAAGCCTCTGCCTTCAAGGAAGATATTGAAGCCTCTGGTAGAGCCCTGTCCTCCAGAACTAGAATCAAACATATATTGAAATGGATGAGGCGTGTTTCCATACACCCCATTTACATTTATCTCGTAATTAGCAGGCGTTTAGTCAGCGGACATCCGGGTAATATAATATTGCACTCTGCAATAATTATCCCGTCATTTCTTTTTCGTCCGGATGAATTGTCTGTTATTCCTGTTCATCGTGTAAGCGTAAATTGGGGTATCAGAATGGTTAATCAAGTATAACGACGGTTGAAAAATCCTAAAATTACAAAAGAATGTCGTTATACAATACTGTTGTTCCCTGATGAACAAAAGTCTTTGTCATCATTTTCTAACACTTTTGAGCCAAAAATGACCAGCAATTGCGAAGTATAAAAATCTATCATTTAACAATCGAACTAGGATATGAATTCCATTAGCGCACCAAAAATAATTGAACGTATGTGAATGCCTTATGTACAAATGCAACCAGAGGAAAGTATGAATATTGTTATGTTACCTCATTAAATACTGCTTCTCGATCAGAGGCGCCTGGGTGGTTGGTGGCGGCACGGTGGTCGTGTCATTCTCCGACGGCGGGTCGACCACATCGTTACTGACTTCATCCTCGATTTCAACGATTGCAGTATGGAGCTTTGCCCAGAATGAAACACTAAGCCCTTTCCCCGTAGGTTTGGTAACAAAGGTATCATCGAAATCACCTGTCAGAAATTGGGGAAACGGTAATGTATCAATGTATTCTAACATCTGTGAAAACAATAATAATTTATTCGTTAGATTTGTCTCAAAATTTGTTTCATTAGGCAAAGTTGGAATAATATCAATATTGATGCATATCATTCATATTTTTTAGACAAGAAACTATTTGTTTTCCATTTACGCCGCATATTTGATTGGAAACTAGATGCAAACACTAAGGAAAAATAGTGATGAGAGAGAATATCGAGGGAAAAGATACAAAGAGCGCCTCTCAGTGGAATCCCATTATACAAACTGAGGAGCGTATTCGAACCTGTAGTGGGACCCAAAAATATGCTTATATGCCAAACGTGTACAGTAAACTCAAAGAATGTTTACCATGTGATACACTCAAACATAGCAAACACTTTACCTATTGTGATGTATTCTGGGTAGCCAGGTAGATTCACCGTGAAATCGTCTTCAAGCGTCACGTTAGGCGTAGGACCCACGTATCCCTCACGTGGATAGGCCGTACCGTTGAAAACGAACCCGGGTGGTGAGCTTTGCGTGTTGAGTACGTGCATTTTACCACTGATCAGCTGTATAGTATTCCATTGGTAGGTTGCGTCCACGTATCCGGGATTGTCTGAAAATTAACAATATATCGTAAAATAATTGATTAATGCATCAGGTTAGATTAGAACTTTCGTATGATTCGTTGGCAAAATGTGGAATATCGGAAGAAGGTTTCAAGGTACAACGAGTTATCTTTCTTAGAAATGTGAGTGGTCCTGAAAAGACCCTACCCTCTCTTGAACTTTCGATGAGCATGTTTTTATCATCTTCAGGAGAACATGCTCATGGACATATCGAGAGTGGGTAGGTCCTACTCAGGACCACTCACATTTCCAAGAAAGTGAGAGTGGGTAGGTCCTTTTCAGGACCACTCACATTTCCAAGAAAGATAACTCGTTGTACCGAAGCCTTCTTCTCATCATTCACCTACGAGTGAAACCTTCAAGTGATATATGGAGTGAACCAACATAGCAAAAATCAATGTTGATAAAAATGCTTTAAAAGTAACGCATATTATTTCAGTAGTGTTCTTTGATGTTGTCTATTAATGTCCATTCAGTTGTCTTTCTCTGTATAATGATTTCTAAACACACTGCCTTACCCATCTTTGAGAAGACACCCCGGTACTCAAACGGTTCCATCTTCCTCTCAGCAATCACCAGCTCATCAAAGGACATGTTACTCGAATGCCCAATGTAGTCATTCCTTCTACCCAGGATCAGCACCGTCTCGAAGTCTCTGGGACGGAACTTCTGGTAGCCTATAGGATCATGGGCTACAACTCGTCCGTCCTTGTAGAAGTATAGACCCTCATCTTGTGTCCAGGTGAGACCAAGATGGGTCCATTCACCCATGTAGTTGAACTCAGGTGCGTCAGTTACAGTCATGTTGTCTGTATGGTGAGATGGAAAGGAAGGGGGAATTTATGGAAATATGTAATTTCCATTAAAGTTTTTGTTACAGAGCTACACCGCAAAGATATGTATTACAAATCATGTGCTCGTGATAAAATTCAATATATCACCTAATTGCTTTGACAGCTTTTACAGCCTTGAAAGGAAGGAATAACATGACGGGGACACTTTGTATGTCTTGGCATTAGTTTAGTCATCTGTTAGAGCGTTACATCTGATAGCTTGTCAAACTAATTTTGCATCTTAAAAAAATAGTGCACTGTTTGTATTGATTACTGGGACATTTGGTGAATCCTGTTTCATGGGGTTTCCTGTATTTGCTTGGAAAGCATGGAATCAAACACACTTCTTTAAAAAAAATATATGGGTTCGTCGTGATATCTGTAAAATACTATTATTAACAAACCTTCGTATTGGATGAAAGGAACATGCACAATTTCCACCACCCATCTCCTATAGCCGTCGGTGACAGCCGCTCCGAGGCGATCGACATCCCGTTGATAGATAGAGAACCCACGGGTAACCTGCTCTCCAGAGCTTATCAAAAAGTGTGTATCATTGTCAGCGACTTGCGAGAGTCTAACCCACGTTGCGACCGATATTCCGTCGGTACACTTGAGTGCATTGCTTACGCATGTTCCCGCAAAGTCACCTGCAAGAACACGCATGTGCAAGATAGTAAAAAGATACATTCTTAAAGTCCAAGAAGACGGAATGAATGATTAAATCAGATGACTTTTGACGATGAAAAATATGTTCTTATTTCTTTTGTAACATACTGTGACGTTATGTATCTTATTTTAATTGTGCGCATTCAATGACCTGAAGAAGGGGGAAAAGGCCTAACTGGCAATACTAAAATATCCAGACACACTTTTTGTTATCTTAGCAGACGTAAGAAAATGTTTGAAAATTTGACCAAGCATGATGCTAATACAAGAGTTTTGCTATATAAAATTAAATTAACGTCGAAAGTTTAAGAATGGGATTGATTTTCATGAATATCTTACTTAACCGTACAAGTCAACATAAATTTACGGTGAAATATGAAATTATAAATGCGATAAACCTATCATAATCTACCAGAAATCATTATCTTCCGTAACTGCTTCTGTAAAATGGCGCCAGCCCAGGGAGAACAAAACAATTACATACCTAAAAAGAGCCAGCCATCTACTTCACCAAGCACCATTACAGACTGCCCTTTTTCATCCCGACCATGTCCTAGGATGACATCGGCTTCTCCAGCTCGGTCCATCGGATGTAGATTCACTGCATACTCTGGCATGTACTCTCCTAGAGTAGTCCAGTCACGCCGGACATACCCGTCACCCGTCCAGAAATGGTCTGATGTCTCGATCATGGAGAACTCACGCTCTGTATCGGAAATTAAATAACATATAATCGTTAAGAACAAGGGAAAGTTACCACACTAGACGGTTAAAGAGTTTGATTGCAATACAAAGTCTGATAGTATTTCTAAATATTGCAATACCGCTTTCAATGAATAAAGCCAAATAATTCAGTATTGGCAATAGCTTAATGAGCTACATCTCTTTATCAAGCATGTCTGTGAAGCTTCCACTCTGAACATTTCATGGTTTTACAGGTGGTGTTCTTGATATACTTTTGACTGATATTTATCATATTCTGATTATCATATTGAATACGGATATACAAATGGATTCTAAAGACCAGGCATGCCATTCCCTGTAACGGCTCTCTAGATATTTTACTTTTAATTGTTTAATGCTCTAACATCTGTGCTCTAGTATGAAAATTCTAATGAATGTTAAATATTTTTTTTCATGAAATAACATTTCTTTAATACTTACGTTGCATTCCAAAAAGTATATGTCTCTCATACGGTCTAATAGCGCGCCCCCATATGACGAGATCACTTTATGTGACTGAGTCTGCTGATCCTTTCGAGGCGAACAGAGAACCGAGGGTCATAGTGTCGTATGTGTTATCCACGTTTACGCTCTGTTTGTAATAAAAAAAAGGGAAAGGTTATTAATTAAAGTAAAATGATATGTGTTATTTTTTGTACTCTTTGATGTTCTTTAAATCATTCTATAACCATTTCTCTCCGTCAAGCTAGCCCTTCGTCAGACAAATTCTACTTTCAATATTTCTTAGAGAACTGATTCAAAACTGAAATCTCTGCAAAACTAGACTTTATGATTAGCAATACAATCATTCTCGACAATTATCAATTTGACTCCTGAGTTTCTCACATGAATTGATAATGATATTATGGATTTTGATTGTGAAAATTATTATAACAACAAAGTTGGGTGTGATCTTTAGAACTTTACAAAGACGGACATACTCGACTTTGAGGGGTAAGTAAATGCAAAACCATTGCAAAATCATTATCATATTTCAATTATTCTTACTTGAACTGTTGCCTCCTTGTCAAGCGTCTTTCCACCAAGATACACTATCAAGCCCTGATGACGTGACCAGGAGACACCAAGATGGAGCCATTTGGTGAAGGTCAGTTCGCCCTTAGTTATCTCCATGGTGTATAGAGTCGAGCCATCGCACACTGGCAAAAGAAGATGAGTACAAAAGAAATGTAAGTGATGTGAAATCGTTCATAAATATTATCAGTTCATTTGTTTCTTGATGCCTCAACTAGGATTAGTGACGTTTACATTGAAACTAATTTTGAAAATTACTCCGTACTTTTATCTTTAAAAATCCAACAAGTTATTCATACTTCAGATATAAGAATATTCTTTAGCCAGCCATGCATCAATCTATAATTAATCTGAAGAGTATTTGATTTTTGTTAATTGTTACCGGAAGATGCTGACGTTCTTTTGATCTGTTTTTACGATCAATGAAATTGATAATTACATAAAATAAATGATATGTCTCAATAACTATTATGTCATATTCTTATTGTGTATGTAGTATCACATTCTATAAACGTTTATTTCGCGATCATGCTTTCTAACGTACCTTCAATTGATATTGCATTGGTCCTCAGAAGAGCGATGTTGATACCAACCCTCTCCCCCTTGACCGGCCCGGCGGTGGATAGGATCATCCCTTCAATCATCCCTGACGCTTTGTCGTTCATTCGGAACCAGAAGGCCATCGTGAACCCGTACGGACACAGACTCGGGTCACTCAGACACCCATTGGTGAAGTTCCCTAGTTCGACATACGTGTCATCGCCGTCGATGGAGGGGTAGAGCCCGAGAGTGGCGCGTCCGAAGGCAGCCGAGATGTTGGCGCCTCTGAAATCGAGGTCGCCAAGCTGGTTGAGAGGGAAGTAGTAGTCAGCGATGGCAGCGTAGTACGGGTTGATCTCGGGGGTGATCACTGGACAAGAACATGAAAATGCAAGAGATTTATCATAATATTGAAAACAGTATTTAAAAAGGTGTGATATCGCTGATTAGCCATTTGGAGTCCACTTTTTATGTTTCAGAAAAGTTTTAATTCTTCAAAGGACTAATATTTCTTACAATTAATTTATCATGTTATAGAACAGTTATTTCTTGGTTTCACATGTTTAGAGTTGATTGAAAAAGCAGCCAACTTAACAAAATCGTAAATCAAATTTATCTTACGATCCACATGCACACAAAGACGCAAGAGACGTACAGCAAATGCAAACGGGTAGGTATGTCAGGTTCAAACCAATAAAATTCAGCGTTTGCGGATCTTGTCCACGAGTCATGATTTCGTGCTCATGGGGACCTATATATAGAAATGGTATTATTTATATATGAAACAACAATCTTCGATCGCTAATAATTCGTCAAAATACTTTATACTTACACAAGAACTGCGCTTGTAGACTTTTTACGTTGGAGTAGTCGTAATTTGGAGATAAATCTGTTTGGAAAGAAAGTAATTTGGTAAGAAAATAGATTAGCATAGAAATAATGTTGCGCTTGATGTTCATGTAATAGTGATTATATGTAAGTATATGGATATGATTCCGTATGATTCATCCTAATAGTTAGAATAAAATCTGATCCATATTATTTGTCTTTGTTTTGGCATCATCATCATCATAAATATCATCATCATCATCATCATCATCATCATCATTATCATCATCATCATCATTACCATTACCATCATCTTCACCATTGCTGTCATCTTCTTATTCTTCATCATCATCATCATCATCATCATCATCATCATCATCATAATCTCCCTCACCGTCATCATCATTATTACCATCGTCATCATTATCGTCATCATCATCACCATCATGGGCATCATCATCATCATCATCATCACCACAATCACCATCACCATCATCATCTCCACCCTTATCATCATCATCATCATTATCATCATCATCACCACCATCATACTTACATCATCATCATCATCATAATCATCATCATTATCCTCATCATCATTTCCATAATCTCCCACATCATCATAAGCATCAGTATTATCACCGCCATAATCATCATCATCCTCCTCCTCCTCCTCCTCATCATCATCATAATCATCATCATCATCACCATCAACACCATCATCATAATCATCATCATCATAATCATCATCATTATCATCATCATCATCATCATCATCATCAACATCATCATCATCATAATCATCATCATCGTCATAATCATCATCCTTATCATCATCATCGTGTATTATGGTAATGCATTCTTACCTTTCTCGCAACTATACCCCGTATACCCGAAGGCACATTCACACGTGTAATAAGCGATCCAATCAGTACAAGTCCCTCCATTCAGACAAGGAAATGATTCACATTCGTCGATTTCTGGAAGGAAACAAAAATGATACCAAACGATGCAATTAAACATTTCAATGTCGGTCAAACTCTGACCTGTATAATATCATATTGAGGTTGAATGATATCTTTTCAGAGCAGGAGCTATTTGATACAAAATAAGGGTCTTCTTATTTTTTTTTAAAACATGAACTCTACAAAAGAAGTAACAAATACCTACAAAAATACTGAATTTCACAACCTATATGAAATTCTCTAAATTGATAAAACCGCTTCCAAAGGACAGGATAACTTCGAGTTCGAGACAGTAAGAAACGCGAGGGATATGCAGTTCATACAAGTCACTCCATGATCACATGGATGAGAGTCGCGATTTATCATATATTTATGAATGCTAATTATTCTAAGGGTATAAGCCTACAATGGACATGATAACCAGAAATAGTGAACATAAATTTGACTTTAAGAGAGGACAAACTATTCACAGTGCTACTGACGGAGAAAAAACATAATTGCGTTGTCTTGGCCTTCTTCTGCATGTGCTAATTAAGACGTTGGATTTTGAAACAATAAGAATTTTAAATCAAACAAGAGCCTCTATGTGGCTCCAGTTGAAATCTCTGCATACACATCAACCACGTCTTTTTCCTAATACAGCACACTTAATAATGGTGTACTGAATGAATAAATGTATCTAATTGCTCTCGAACACCAACATGTTGTCATGCTTTTCGCTAGATATTCTCTAACAAATATCCATTGGCGTTAATAACTTTTGCATTTCTAGTCAATCTGCACTGGGGGAGACAGGCGGATTCATGATAATACGATCCTGTTCTTAATAAATACCGACGTCAATCATATGAATTATATGTTTCATATTCCCTGGACACGCGTAAAAGACACAACAAACGTTTTCTTACCCGTATCGCAGTTGGTTTCATTATAACCCGGGAAGCAGTCACACCTGTAGGCTGCCATTCCTGCATCATAACAATCACCTTGAACACATGGGTCAATCACACAGTTATCCTCATCTAAACAGAAACGAAACGAAAAGATGAGTATACTACTAATAATGATAATATATATGATTTTATATGGCTCCAAACCCACTAAGTAAAGTACAGTAGTGCATCTACAAATAAATAACTCAAAGGAATTTCACTGTTTTCTCTACTTTAATTGTATGATTTATTAGAGTAAATTTTATGGAAAGTCACCAAGTAAAGTTTCTCCATGAGCTTTTTCATTTGTCAAACAACGTTATACATGCAAGGCCATGTAGATTCCTATGTAGTCATTAGTCAAGCTGATGAGAGTGCATATCAATACGTACAATAAAATATCCTCATCTACTTAGGTAAAATACTAAAAATAGGAAATGCATATTTTAGTTTTATGTAGAATATCCTGTTCCCCGTGTCTCCCTGATCAAGACTGATCGCCATTATTCAAAGGCATCTGCGGAGGCAAAATTCTTGTTTTATCTATTTCCACCCTTTACCTCATTTTTGATCCATATGTTTGGAAGAATCTGCTTTCTGCTCTTATCTAACTATCTTTGATTGACCCTTGCACGAGTACTTTAAAGAAAGAAAATTCCAAGTTTGCTTTGTCCAAACTTTTTCTCAAATGTCCACTTACCCCATCCACCCATGAGCCAGATGAGCTCTCTCGTGGTGTTGAGCCACATCGGAAAAATAATAAGTTCATCAAACATTCCAGTGGAATGGCCAGTGTATGCACCGCCGTTGTATCGGCATCCCATGGTCATGGTGTTTAGGACATCGCTCAGACCAGTAGAGGAACCTGTCGGGTCATTGCCAACCCTTGCTCTGTCAAGGAATACCTGAACAAGACGAATATATAATTGACTTGAAAAATAATTGCATTTCATATTCATCTGCGACGTCTCTCATTATTAAAAGAAAAAGAATAGGGAATTGTGATAAACAAATTAAATATGTATGCCAGGTAAATATTTTTGCTGAAGCTAGGCCAGGCGCTCATGCCTGATATGCCTACCCCAACATATTTTTTTAGCACTTATAGGATTTAAGAATCCTATAAGTGCTAAAAAAAATATGTTGGGGTAGGCATATCAGGCGCATGACATAGTCCAGTTGAGGACTGTGGCCCGTATTCCGATAGCGAGGTTTAAGTTAACCCTGTTCTAAACCTGTGGTTTAAGTATGGAAAGTCAAAAGAGGCTTGAATCTATAACAGTCGATGTTTATTTTACCAGCTCATTTAGCACTCATATTATTCAAAACTGTCTCGGAATAAAAACTTCAATAGTTTTCTACATTATTAGAGCATGGGAAAAGAGAGCAGTTAACATAAAA
>BQKZ01004397.1:8622-31013 GCA_036244855.1 Temnopleurus reevesii | reverse complement strand
TAAGTAGGATTTGTAAAAAGCGCACGCTGCACTTGCGATTCACGTACTTTTGTCCCACTTAGTGAGTGCGCTAGAAGTAGAGCTCGTGCGTGCAATTTACTTCTTCCTACTTCCAAAAAGGCGCGCAGAACACGTGCGGGACGCACTCTCCGAGCAAGACACACGTACTTCCCACTTACTTCTGCTCGAATTAGGTAATAACCCTGCGTCCACTCTGCGCTTTCCAGAAATCGCGAAGGCGCACGCCTTAAAAAGACGCACGCCCGGTTGGAAGAGAGGCTTTACATACCCATCATTAAAATCATTAAAAAAATCCCTCAAGGTGGCAAATTTTCGTTCGATAGTATATTGAAGAGAAATGAATTTTCCACCTTATATGTTAGTAAGAAAAGACATAAAGGACAGTCAATGTCCTGGTTCGCCGTTCGTGTGTGCTCGTATTTATTCGAAAATTCACATCGAGACGCAGAAACTTTAACAATTGTATTGATAATGATGACTTGATGATAATATCATTGTGTATGTTATCTTCTATATTGTATTCTGTTTTAAGCGCTTTGTACCATATATTTTTGAAAAGGCGCTATATAAGAACTTTTTGTATTGTATTGCATTGTACTGATGAAGCATCAAACTTATATACCTTTATCAAATCTCCTCTTTTTCTTTTTTTTTTTAATTTCAGAATGCGCCCACTTGGAGAACTGCTGGTGCAGTCGCCGTGGAAACAAGGTCGCTTTCTGCTCAGGTAGGGCTAAATATTTTTTATGAATTTATACACCAGATGCAAGGTTCTTTGTGCTCAGATGAAATACCACATTATTCAGGTCGTTCTAAACATTTTAAAGTAAACACATGCATGACATGCATACAGCGAGCGACAAGTTTGATATGTACACATGATACGTTTTCTATTTAAAACCCCCATCATAATAGAGCCCCGATTAAACACGACTTAACGCGATTCATGTTCACCCAGTCAAGTCTTGTTGAATCGGGGCTTCTTTGTGAGTTGAGCGTAAGCACTGACATTTTCCAGATCTCCTGCATTCAATTGTACGGTTTTAAACCCATGTAAAGACATTTTTGTCGGATCAGGGCGCCCGGCGGTGTTTCACCAAAATAAGAAAGACTTTATCAACGACTTTAAGTTCGACTGGTATCAGTTCTTGCGCTGAATGCGCGTAAAATTATGAACCATTACGCGCAAGAAGGGGTACCAGTCGATCTTAAAGTCGTTCGTAAAGTCTGTCTTATCTTGGTGAAACACCACCCTGATGCCCACATTTTATGGTGCTGTCACATTAATTCGCCCATCATATTACTTCGTACATCATATGACTTTCTACAAAATCGATGAAATATTACAAATCTGACATCACCATCGTCAAGAGGGTTGTTTATTTGCCTAAATTGGAATTTTTCTTAGCAAATGGATGAAAAACAATGAAAAAATTGCCAAAAAGATAGGCAGATTTGCTTGCATTTCCAGAAAAACACGGGTCTTGCGACACCGACACAGAAATCATCAAATTTGTAAGTGAGTAGTCATACTGTTCGATTCCTTGATATTTTGTGGCCAAATTACTGTAGATTTTACATCGTAGATGAAAGCAATTTTATGGTACATCCTGTGCAAAACGGGGTCTACGAATTGATATGACACAGTTTGTTGTCAATTTTCGCCATTTTCCAGCGTGGGGGGATACGATCGTTTCGTCAATCAAATTTTGATATCGCGATATCTCCGTGATTCTTTCGTGGATTAGTTTTATTTTTAGAAATATTTGAAGCCTAAAATATCCAGTTTCTTTTCGCGCCAAGATTTTAGAAAGTTATTTTGTATTTTAAGAGCTATATTTTGCTAAGTATCACGATCTAGGAATGCTCTAGAAAAACTGTACGAATTAACGTGACCCCATCATACAACCATTACTACTGACATTCGTTGCACATTTAGGAAAGTTCATAAAACGGATCTTGATAGAGGTGTAGACGTGTGGTAAGAGCTTGGCGAGAAATCTCGAGATCCATCGCAACAATGGCCAAATAATGATATTCTCCTTTCGAATCTGTCGGCGGATTTCCCAATTCAAAGTAATAAAGCTCTTCAAAAGTCCATGAGGAATATGCACACGTTCCCACTAAACTGACAAAAATAGTGAACAATTTCATCGCACATCGGTATATCGTTTTCATGCATGTAAAAAAGATTTGTCATATGTATTACTTGGTTATGTTTCACCAATATAAGAAAGACTTTAAGAACGACTTAAAAAAACGGCTTTAGAACGACTGGTATCCGTTCCTGTGCGTAATTGTTGATAATATTACACGTATTCAGCACAAGAACTGACACTAGTCGTTCATAATGCCGCTCGTCAAGTCTTTCTTATCCTGGTGAAACAAAGTTCAGATTCTAAACGATTTTTTGAGAGCGATGCATCCTCCCAGGGCTTACCAAAATCATCAATCTATCTCTACAGAATGGCATGTTTTACTCTGGTTGGAAACTTTCCGCAGTTAGACCAGTGCCAAAGAAACCTAGTTCAGAAATGAACTTTAGCAATTTTAGGCCGATTAGTAATCTTCAGTATGTGTCGAAGCTAGTCGAAGGGGCAGCAACTGCTCAAATTCAGGAGCACCTTCGTTGTTGGGATCTCTATCCTGTAATGCAATCTGCTTATAGGAAACATCACAGTACTGAAACTGCTCTGTTAAGAGTTAAGAATGATATACTTATGGCAATGAACCAACAGAAAGTTACTTTTCTTGTACTCTTAGATCTCAGTGCTGCTTTCGACACTGTTGATCACACTATTCTAGCGAGTATATTGCAGTCTGATTTCGGGATCACAGATTTTGTTTTGTCATGGGTTCAATCATGGTTGTGTAATAGGAAGCAACATATTTCTGTAAATGACACCATCTCAAATGAATTTAATGTCAAATGGGGCATTCCGCAAGGTTCTCGGCTCGGTCCTCTCCTTTTCTCTCTTTACTCTAGTCGACTTTTCTCAATCATTAGTGCTTACTCGCAAAAATTATCCTGTCACTGCTATGCAGATGATACACAATTATACATGTCATTTAGTCCAGTAAATGAACAAGAACACTCTTATGTATCAGCACTTGAACACTGTCTTAGGGATCTTCGTAGATGGATGTTAAGCAGCAAGTTGAAGCTTAATGACAGCAAAACCGAGTTTTTGATAATTGGCACGCCTAAGCAAGTGTCTAAACTAGAGACAAGCAGCATTATTGTTGGAAACACTGAAGTGAAACCATCCACTACTGCAAAAAACCTTGGTGTCTGGTTCGACTCTCAGTTAAACATGGAAACCCACATTTCTAAAACATGCAAGGCAGCTTTCTTTCACCTCTACAACCTCCGACATATCCGTAAATACCTCACTCACTCATGCATCATCACACTGGTCCATGCTTTTGTAACAAGCAAACTAGACTACTGCAATTCACTTTTATTTGGTTTACCGGAATCTCAAATTGCTAAATTGCAACGCGTTCAAAATGCTTGTGCTAGACTCATCTGCAACTCCCCTAAGTTTTCCCATGTAACCCCGCTTCTCCTTGATCTGCACTGGCTCCCTGTAAGACAAAGAATTAAATTCAAAATACTCCTAATTACATACAAGGCACTTCATGGTTTTGCCCCCACTTATATCAGCGACCTACTTACCATAAAATCACAAAATCAATCCTACAGGCTTCGTAGCAGCCATGACTCCATGCTCCTCAGACTCCCCTCCCATAAAACCAAAACCACTTTAGGTGATCGTGCCTTTGTCAGTGCCGCGCCAAAACTCTGGAACGACCTCCCACTTGAAATTCGCTCTGCCCGATCAATCGCTTCATTCAAAACAGCCCTTAAAACCCATCTATTTAGGGATACCTTTGAGTAGATTTAAGTTGTTATTTTACATGTACTATACTACTATTGTTTAATGTTATCATGATTGCTTGTTATGCGCAGTTGAGTATATCCCTATAGAAATTGCGCAATATAAATGTACAATTATTATTATTATTATTATTTTTCTTTGAATCGCTGCCAGACCGAAAGAGGGCGAGATTTAAAAAAAAAATCCACGGGCGATGTTTCTCCGACCCAGCCTTCTTGTGTTCTTTACGAATACATGATCACGCCATCTATCGGTCGCGCCCGCTATGGATAGACCACTGGGGTAAAGAGAAATACGTGTCTTTAATACGTTTTGTTTTTTCAAATCTAGTACACACCGGGTGCGCCCATTGTTTACACTTCGCGAGATCTTTTCCGTACTAGAAACATACCCGGATGATTCTTCCGGATATAAACAATGGTAAAGGCACGTATTATAAAAAGCTTTTAGAATCTGAATTTGATAAAACACTGTCTAGCTAAATAACTTAAACAATATCGTTTTGATATTTTTATCAACAGGTCAAGGAGTTGGCAATATCTAAACTAACCACAGACAGAAGCAAATGAAAAACACAGACAGATGACGGACAATCCCAATTGATGAAGATGTATATTGTATTTCAACGCCAGGACGGACAAGATTGATTGCCATACGGATATAATACTGCGCAGTATTAATGTGACGTCACGAATACGTTAAGAGTTTCATCGCAAAACGAGCTATTTTACTCTCCATATCATAAGTCAGTCTGTGACTTAAAGCAATTTTAATGTCGACAATGAAATAAAATGTTTGTGTTTTTTTTACAATGGAACAGAGCAAAAGATTGATATATTAGGGCAGAATACGTAAAAATATATACAAAATAACTAACATCTAAAAGTTATTTCATGCCTCAAATTCAATACCGAGAAGGGTGTAACCTGTTTGAAGATGAAACTCTTTACGTAGTCCGTAATTTCTGTCCGATGGGAAGAAGTACAGGATGTAGTTTAAAATAAAGATATAGAATATGAAATGCTTTATTGCTTCCGACTTATATTGTTCTCATAAAGTGTCTTAATTGGTTGTGGATAAGAGGAACCTACCACAGCGACATTGTGCTGTCATGGAATATGGAAAAACAAAATGAACAATATGAGGAGATGTTAACAAAATTCTGATGATTCGTGAGAGAGCTAAAATCACGATATAAACTATTTTCGAAAAATTAAATCGAACACAAATCTAATGGTCCTTTGTATTGCTATTCAAATCGGAACCGGCTTTCGATTGTCCGCACTGTTGAATTACATTGCGAACTGTTCTATTGTTTGTGATCCACTTAACTTTTCGTAAATATATTTTTATCGTGTTTACAAGAACGTTTTAGTGATCTTCCCATATTGGGATCATTGATGAGGCAACTTTTACGGAATGTTACATCATGTTTGGCAACTAACATATCCTTCTGTATACCTAATTTCATATTTTTGAGTTTTTACTTAATCAATTCTTCAAATATATATAAATGATTGCGGCGAAACCTCCTTCCAACGTTGACATTGATCTATCATTTTGAACGATGACTTAAAATTGTTGCGGAATGAAAGTACGTCACAATCTGACAAAGGTGCCATTTCAAGAATTCTAATCGCTGAACTTTTCAAAATTAAGTTGAACAGATTATCAGATGTGAGCATGTGTGTGAGTGGGTGCATCGGACAACAGAAATTATTGAATACAGTTTGTATGGCAAAATGTAGCAGATATAGTGAAGATATGTGTGTGTGTATGTGGGTGCTCTTGTACGGATGTGCGTGATTGTGTGTGTATGTTTGTGTGTATTTGTGGATGTTTTGTGTGAGTGAGGAGCGAGAGAGACGTGGAGTGCCAGATCCAAATGATCACACAGTGTAACTGGAAGGTCTGAATAATCCTGTGCATGCACCAATTATGTCACCTCTCGTCAACTGAAGAGTATTCTGTCACTTAATTTACTTTTATGAATAAAAAGTGTAAAACAGAAGTCATCCAATCTTTAAAAGCTTAGAGAATTGGGTAAGAGCACTGAAAAGTATTGTATTGTATTGTAATGATTCGTTGACATCTGCTAGAATTAAATACTTCGGTTTTTTAACCTGAAGTTCATCACCGAAGACCGCAACATATATTGCCTTCATAACCATTTTGGAAGATCAAATCGACTGACCATTTTGTTCCACAGAAACCCAGTCAAATTGGCAACGACACTGGTAATGGTAGAGAAATAGAAGTTTAATTGCATAATCATATTATTTATATTACTATTTTAATCGTAGTACAATATTTCTAACTCGGGTTAGCCTACTTCCTAGAGTATACAAAACCTTAATATGCTAATTTCATAACTTTATCGACAATACCTTACAAGTAATGTATACATTCCGTTAATAAGAAACGTATGTTTCTTTCGCAACAATTTCAAATAGGCTATAATTTAACGATTAATTCGTAAACTAGTCACTCGAAATATTTCTACATGCAAAGAAAAAAGAAAAAGAAAAGTAAAACGGGGGCCGGACAACTCTACCTAATTTACAATGTATCTCTCTAGGATCGCGCGTTTAATGGAAAATACACTTTATAGTGTGATATCCCCCAGCTACTTAGGGGCCGAGTTGTCTTGAAAAAAATAAACCCTTCAAAACAAAAAATGTACATCCGGGTCTTAGACATACAAGAATGATATGATAAGCGACAAATAATGGGTGTTCTACCCATGGATCCACCCCGCCGTCCCGGGGAGAGCTCAAATTGATCTCCGCTGAGTCTACTCACAGTCTACACAATATGACGGCTGCAGCTGTTGCTTGAGGCTTTGAATTAAATTCCAATTTTCTTGTCATATTATCCCCACTTTTGTTGTCCCAACAATCGGATTTGACATTTTAACTTTTTTTCGGTATTATTTGTGGTCGCAATTTTGGAAGTAAATTCATCCGCGGAGGTTACTGACAGAAGGGTGTTTGTCCGTTTCCACGCATATAACACCAGGGGCCTGTAACCTAAAAAAGTGCAATTAAACTTACGATAAATATTTATCGTCTATGGCAAAATTTGTACCAAAGGGATGCTATTAATTACAAGAGTTATCGTATTTTTTTATGTTACAGCCCCCCTGTGAAATGATTGTATGATAAACGGGTCTAAGATTCACTTCCATTTCTTTTCTTGTTCTTTTCAAGTAAAGTAGTGAAAATTAGGAATAATAAGAAATAAGAAATTAATCTTACACCCGTGCATACTAATCAGCACGCAGTCAATTCTTGAAATTTCGGCACGTCATTCAATTTATACAAGTGTGTAAATCGTTTGTAAGCGAAAAAAAAGCTTATAAAACGATAGCCTTTCCATATTTGGACCTTAAATTTAACGACTATAGGATCTTCATTTTAACAGGCAGTTCGTGAATTTTGTTTTCATGCATGGGCTTTTTTTNGATATCCCCCAGCTACTTAGGGGCCGAGTTGTCTTGAAAAAAATAAACCCTTCAAAACAAAAAATGTACATCCGGGTCTTAGACATACAAGAATGATATGATAAGCGACAAATAATGGGTGTTCTACCCATGGATCCACCCCGCCGTCCCGGGGAGAGCTCAAATTGATCTCCGCTGAGTCTACTCACAGTCTACACAATATGACGGCTGCAGCTGTTGCTTGAGGCTTTGAATTAAATTCCAATTTTCTTGTCATATTATCCCCACTTTTGTTGTCCCAACAATCGGATTTGACATTTTAACTTTTTTCGGTATTATTTCTGGTCGCAATTTTGGAAGTAAATTCATCCGAGGAGGTTACTGGCAGAAAGGTGTTTGTCCGTTTCGATGAATGATACCACGCGAAATAATTATATGAAAAACCGATCTAAAATTCAATTCAATTCATTTATTCTATTATCATTCGAAAGAGAATTAACGTAGAAGAGATAATTAGAAATAAGAATTTGAGATTACGCTTACACCCGTGCATACTAAAATACTCAAAATGCGATATGACAATTAATAGCTTATTACCACTCGGCCATTTCATGTTTATGTCGATGTAATATCGGGTAGGAGAGGGGGTCACCCATACGACAACTGCGTAACCGTGTGGAATTTGGAATTTGGAATTTATTCATTCGAACATCATCGATATATTCAGCCAACTTTTTGTTCTTATTACATTTTTTCTTATGTTTTCAAGAGAAGAAATCTTATGAAACGGTAACTTGTCAATTGTTTGGACCTTGAATTTTCTCGAAAGGTTCTAGATCACCGAAGACAGCCAGGCCTTATTTCAAAACATCTTTGGACTTTTCATTGAACCAGGTAGTTTATTAAAACGAATTCCTTTGTGGGCTTTCTTTCTATACAGTCCCAATTCGGGAAAATTAATTCCGTTTGCATCTTATTTTCAAGAAAGCCTATGTGAATTTCCGAATTACTTCTTTTGTTTTTCGTTCAATGCTGTAACATTTTCCCGGACAGCAAATCCTGGTTACAGCGACATTTTAACAATCAATCACCTTTATTCTATAAGTAGTTTACTTAGGGGGTCTTGAAAAGTCGTTTGGAAGTCTTCAAATTTTCAGCAGCCCAGGGGGTATACCACTTGCCCGCCTAGTCGCCTAGCATGGGTGGTGTAATGTCTCGTTGTTTAACTTTGATCAATTTGTGAATTACCAGAGGCTTCTCCTTTTCTCTAACTCTCTCCTTCAGTCTCTCGCTCTCTCTCTCTCTCTCTCTCTCTCTCTCTGTGTGTGTCTCTCTGTCTCTCTCTCTCTCTCTAGTCTGCAAGCCAATACCCTGTATCACGCTCTGCGCATGCACACACCAAAAACCTAGGGTATGTGCCTGCAGACTAGTCTCTCTCCATCTGTTTGTCTGTCTGTTGCTCTCTCTCTCTCCATCCCCCATCTCTCGTTCTCTCTCTCTCTCTCCATCTCTCCATCTCCCATATCTCTCTCTCTGTTTCACTTTTCTCTCTATCTCTCTCTCCCACTCTGTCTGACTCTATCTTTCAATCAATCCTCCCTCTCTCTTCTCTTCTCTGTCACCATCTCTTGAGATTCCGCTGTTGATCCCCCTCTCTCTACTATATTTACATATCTCCGCCACTTTTACTTTTTCTCCCGCACATTAAACCTCTTGGAAGAGTAGAGGTATTTGTTTTAATTCCTCTGTCTTACCGTAATTGCAAATTATTTTTTACATATGTAAATTTGTCTAATGTATTCTGATTTTATATTGATTTATGGTATGTTATATGCCTTTTTATTGATTGGAAATAAAGTACAATACAGTACAATACAACAAGCACTCACCCGTACACCCACACCCACGCACTAACACACACGGGTACGCGCACAGAAGCTCACTCAAACAACTGACTCAAGCCATGCCCACTAGTCATAATTTATCAAAAGTGAAGACCGTGAAGACGCTAAAAAAGGCATCGACGCGACACCCCAAAAGTTATGAAACCTTTTGCACCTACACAACATTTTGTTCGAAACGTTTTGATAATGTCGAAAAAAAGTCTCAAGACCCAAAGGGCTACTAAACTTAAAACGTTGTTACCACTTCTTTGGAATTAACTTTTTTTCGAACACACCCATACACACGTGGACCTGCGCATAGTATAGACCCCCTTTCACAATACACGCTCACACCTTGATGCTCCTAGCTGTCGTATCTCTTTGTTCAAATGACGTGAATGGAAAATAAAAAAATTAATGGGGAAAATGAATAATCATTTAATGCCACAGGTATGAAGTCAAATTCTATGTCAACAACGTTTAATGCAAATAAATATGTACAAACAGGATCAGCTAGAGTATATCATAAATTTGCATAATTTTAGGCCTTTTAAAGGCACATTCGTGGTACAAAATAAGGCACACAATCATTTAGAGCATTCAGAAATAGATTCCTAACAAGGATGTAACGATATTATCATTAAAACAGAAGTTGATCCGTAATTATCTCGGTCATTACCCTTTCCTTTCCCCCTTTTTTTTTGCAATTTTGTGTTTGGCTTAATTTGCAAACACCCCGAAAATTGTTTCAAACGCAAATACCTATTTTGACATGTCTCTTGACAAGGATGTTTTAGTTCTGCTTAATACGATTTAAATAGCATCTTTATATATAAGATTTTCAATCGTTGTGACCGACTTAAAAGTTTCGAAAATGATGGTGATTGTCAATTCAAGATCAACTATTGAATAATTATATAATATATTATATAACACATAATCACAAATCCATATCTTTCTGTTGTATAACTGTATCCCTCTGCACCTCGGAATAGTTTAACTAGATAGATGGTGCATTACAAATGCTGTGTTTATTATTATTATTATTATAATTAAGAACCGTAGCTGGCGCTATGCAGCTTTCACGGGTAATTACAAGAGAAGAACCTTTACATGTCATTTTACACATTTCCTTATATTTGCCTTTGGTACGTCATGGGGTGTTTATTTGATGCAGCATGAAGTAAGTCCTATGTTATTAATGCAGGAAGAAAAGTTGCGATTACCCCCAAATGATAGACATATACATTGCGTATATTGGTGTGATATGGCGCCCTCTCGTTCGGTCCTTTTCAATACTTTCGATTTTAATCCTTCACATATTGATATGATTAGCGAATATAAGTAATTTCTACCCTTACTTGTCGATGGGACATTAACGATATTTTCATTTTTGCTGATCAACCGCAGTGCCTGAGCCTGACACCCGAAACAAGACTGGCGCAAATAATCTACCAGCCTAAAGAGCGCCATCTACCTTCTAAAAGTAACTGACCAAAAAGCAACAACTCAACTCAAACGAGAAAAAAATGTGAGTGGGCACTAGGAGTGTGTCAAACTTGCGCAGAGGTTCGGTCTCAGGCCCATTTCAAGGATATTCAGCATTCAGCAAAGGATGTAAACACATTTGTTACATTTCACTTTACTAAGCGTTACAATCGCTATTAAAAGAAATCGGCAAAAGAAATTGTAACACAAACGGGTGTTTTCTTTGACATCCTGTAATCGTGGCTGTAATTGATTAAAAACAATTTCCAATGTACAGGGAAAAATAAATAATAAGGTGATTGGAATATCACACACTTGATTTAATACGGACCTAAACCCTTTTGCAACTTAGCTGTATTTTAAAAGTAAGATATCATTGTATTGTGTTTTCTATATGTTCAGGTACTCAGAACTGAAGATTGAAAAGAAGGCGTTGGCGTTGAATATGCAAATGAGGTCAAAGGTTGATGCGTTGATGAAAGCTCCGGTTGACTGACGTAAGAGTCTCTCTGAAAGTCATCGGAGACTGGTAACTCTTCTTCATCTGATACGTCTGATAGGGCTTCGTGGTCAGTGTCTGGTGATGAGGCCGGAGAAATGGCGCCACTCTCGCTCATGATTTCACTTTTCTTGGGACGACCTTTAGGTTTGGTTGGGGGCTCATCGCGACCGCTTTGCATTACCTAGAATTTAAAGAAAAATATCACACTAAATAATTGCTATATACTATGATTGACAAAAAAAAAGAAAAAAAGGAGAGAAGGGGTATCCTAAATATACTTTTGTCATGAGCTGCCTTTCCGCAAAATTCTGAATTCAGCATAACAACTCTTTTGCCATTCTAATGCTGATAAACATTTATTTCTCCCGATTTATGCAATTAAGGATCGCTTTATTAGAATAAAATAATTAAAAAAAAAATCTCACTTGTTTCTTCCATTTCATCCTCCTGTTCTGATACCATGTTTTGACTTGTAGCTGACTCAGTCCTAGGTTCTCCGCGAGCTCTAGCCGATCAGGGGTTGAAAGATATTTCTGCTTCTCGAACCTGCATATGAGAGAATTTGGGGGATGATTTTGAGATTAAGGAAATACAGAAAAAAAAGAATCTGTACACTTTAAAGACTATCGGCTAAATCATTCAATATATGGCTGGAATTTGCATTCAAAGCTAAAAGCGGGCATATTTAAATCATTTAGGGCAAAGTTTAAGGCAGTATGTAAAACATGTCTAACTTATGTTAGCATTTTGCACCTGTATTAATAGTTGGACATAGTTTGACCAGTGGTTTTGTGGGCAGTATTTCCCATTATCTTTAATTATTATCATTATTATCATTTTATCTATTTATTATTTTTTTTTGGCGGGGAGGTATAGCAAAAGGCTAGGCAGGTGAATGGATGGGGGAGGGGCGTCCATACCCCTCCCACTCCCTGGTTACGGTCATGGGAAGAAGACCTGGGAGGATATAAATATTTTGGCCCTCCATACAAAAAAATAGAGAAGATTTACCTTTTCTCTAGCCCTAATAGTTGGAGTTCCGTAAAAACCGTCCGACTCCTCCTGCATTTCTTTGCGGCCCTTGCGGCCTCCGCGGGCGAAACGGCCGGCGACTTCCCCCGGAGGTAGACGGGTACTGGGATGGGGACACTGAGAGCCGGGTGGACGCCGTGTTGGTTGTAAAGCTGGGATGGGTGTGGTCCGTAGGTGACTGGATGGTGCAGGGCGTTGCCCGGTGTTAGAGGGGGAGGATGCCGGCGTTGGTTGTGGTGGAGAGGTTGGTGATGTTGGAGGTAGGCGGCAACGGTGGGGTGTGTGGAGGAGTAGAGATGGGCTAATCCGTCTACAATTCAAATGAAGTAGAAAAAAACAGATGGTTCTTAGATTCAGATGTATTGTTCATAATCAATAAACAATTATTGTTTTAAATGATTTAATCATTTTATTTAACGAGGCAAATTCAATCACTCTTTCATTTCATAAAGTTTTCACATATCACAATTTTCCATACTCATTTTAGAACATTCTAATTGAATAATTTTTTTAACGTTTAATCTTCATCGCCGCCATTTCGTTTCTAAACTTACAATATCAACATGTTAAATTCTCATTGCATTTAAATCAAATAATCAGCAGCGTTAAAAATTTTAAAAGTTGCCAATTTACTCATGAAATAACGTTGCTCACTGTGTTGTCAAATGTATTTAATCTAAATTGTCTTTACTTTCTTGTGACAAGAAATATTGGTGACAAGATAATTGTTTAATTGCTTCGAATTTGCGGTGACATTTAGATGAATTACACAGACTAGATTAAAAGCGATGATACAAAACAGGTGCACACTCGCAGCTCGGTGGGAGAGCAATTGCGATAAATGATACCGAGCAATTAAATGAATTATTGATGATAATGATATTGTTTAGACCACAAGGGTGGTGGCGCTGCGAGAAATCGCATTTGCGCATGCGTATTGCGATCGTTACAGGGGTGATGACGTCACCCATCTTCTGACGTGACATCAATTCGCACGCACATACTTTTTTATTCTTGAACCGTTCGTAGATCGCTTTGAATAGTCGCCTAAAATTTTGAAACTATGTTTATGGTAACTTTATCATGTTTATAATAGCCTATAGTTACAAATCTTTTACCACATTTTCGTTCTTTTCCGGAAATCGGTTGAAATCGTCAACAATTATTGACCACTTTAAAGCCCGATATAGACATCTTGAACCGTTCGTAGATCGCTCCAAATAGTCACCTAAACTTTTGAAAGATATAATGTTTCTGGTGACGTTATCATAGCCTAGTATAGTTACAAATGTTTTACCACATTTTCTGCTCTTTTCCGGAAATCGGTCGAAATCGTCAAAAATTATTGACCGCTTTAAAGCCCGATAGACATCTGGAAATCATTTTTAGTTTGGGATGATAAATTCTTACGATAACAAATAACTTGCTGGAATTTGCCTATTGGTTAGATTGGCAACATTAAAGAATACGAGTATTTAAATGTAATTTAATGTTCAGCATCCCGAAGCAATCTTGCTCGAGAGGAAATAGCGGCAAAAATGTAAATTATAATCGCCGCATCAGCTGTGTTAACATATCTCCGCGAGAGTAATAGTGACAGGGGTAAAGGCGGAGTGGTCCCCCGCCTCAGCCCGGCAGGACACCTCTCCAGACTCCGGAGGCAGCCGCGTGCTGCGATTCAAAAATGACATTACGCCGGCGGGTGGTACGCTTAAAGAAAAATCATTTCCAACACTAACAAAACTATTTACCCCGTTGTGGGGTCCGTGAATTCTTTGCGTATCTTCTCCACCCACCCCATGTGCGCTCTTTTGACTTCTCCTCGTATCCTTGCCCTTCGTTATAGATTCCAGCCCCCCCCCCCCTTTTCACTCCCTCTTTATATTTCTTCTTATCTCTCTTCCTCTCTCTCCATCTCTTTCTATCTCTATCGCTATCTCATGTGACCCATCATTTCCCTAGGTTCAAGTTTCAGATAATATTCTTCCTGTCTTCATCCCATATCCTCGTAGACTATCTCCATATCGACGACGAGTCGTTTCTAAATTCTATTTTATTTGTCAGTGATACAGCCTCCCTCTCCCCGGACCCCGTTTTATCTACATCATAGCCCCAATATACCCCTTGTTCTGTTTGCCTCTTTTTCTCTCTGTCTTCCGTTCTTCATCTCTTTTCATTTCAGTGGAATGCTCTAACAACCCCGATTTTTCTCTCTTATAACGCAACCAATACACGCACACACGCACACAAAGATAGTAATGATTTTTCTAACTATAAAGTTCACTATTGAGCCAATTAAACCTGAAGAATATTTGTGGAAACATTAGAAATCAAAAACATGCTAAAAAAACTGTATCGGAAAAAACTATAATCGAAAGAAAAATCATTTTCTCCGAAAAATCCCCAAAATGGTTACTACGAAACACACATGTCAGAAGTTACGATCTTGAACTTTAATAGACTGCAAGTCTCCGCCACTCCTGCTAATTTTCCATTAACATGTCACCAATGATTACCATCATGCACTTGGAGATGTAAAGTATATCCGGGGCACTGTAAACCACAAACCTCAATGTGTTTTGTACATTGTAAAAGTGCATTTAGAAATTGCACTTTTTAAATCATCAGCGGTATTTCTACAAAAATAGATTTAAAAAAAAATCGAGATGGGAAATTCGAATGCTATAATCGATCGATCTATCATTATCAAGACAAGAAATTGCGTTTAAAGATCAAGAAGAGTATGAAAAACACTTCTTTCTAACAAGAGCGTAAAGCAGGAAAAACGCCGGTATTTTTCTTTCAACAGACCAAAAAAATAAATAAAATCTCAGCGTTATACTGCGCTCAATCTTATAGCTAAACATTTTGTTCCATCTTTGAATTAAATATTTGAAGTTCTGATCCAACTTTTTTCACGATTAGACATTTTTAGTATTACTTTTAAATCGAAAAGGAAATATTCTGAAATATGATAGGATTAACTTTTTTTTTTCAAATAGCCTATAACAAATAATTATTATCAATATTCTTTTCTTTTTTTTTAATCGATCTTTGGAGAATATTGTACCCAGTGGTTAATATAATTTCAGCGATTAGTACAGCATGATTGGCAATCTAATTACCTTTTAAAAAAAATTCAAAATGCTTTTAAATGACCGACTAATCACCATCATTTTCCGATCGTTTCTGATTAATTTCCCGGCGCGCGTCCATTCTTTCGAACGCTAGGCGACAAGCGTGCGGCTCTCACCCCATGGGTTCGGCGCGTTTATGGGCAGCCCACAACAAGAGTTCGACGGGTACAAATCGGAAAAGTGTGCCGCTAATTTTTGTACCTCGTTTTCTAAACCTGTTACCCATATGTATTAGAATGGGACTGAACTAGTGGTCAGCTTAATATGTTTTTCCTCGAAAAATCAAGCATTTTCGTTGAATAGCAGGCGCCAGACATGGAACGTATACGACATAATGGTCGATAATACCTACGTGGACGCGTGCTTTTTGGCTCGCTAAAATGAGGGAGAAAGCACGAACAAATTAAGTAGTTAATCAAAATTAAGACTTGTAATTTTATTAGCAAATGTATTGCATAAAGGCATGTGGAAACATTCAGCCCCCTCCCCTTTTCCCCGCTCTTTTTTGTTGCCGTTGTTACAATTTTTGCCTTTTATTACTCCTTGAAAATAAGGCTAATTTTCAATTGGGAGTTTATATCGAAATACTATTGGTTGGAAGAAAAAGTTTTCTGGGCGGTGTTTCACCAAGTTCAGATTGACTTTAAGACGAGTATTTTGGATAAGAACTAATACCAGTCGATCTAAAAGTCTTAATAACGTTGTATGGGGATGTGAGTATATAGAAATAGATTTGAAATGTAATTTAAAGAGATAATTCAGGAAAAGAAGGAAACATGTAACAAGTGAGAATTAAGGAGTGAATTAATCCATCGCCACCAGCGAGCCACTAATATTTCAATAATAGTAAACTCTTGATTTTGATCAATGGTATTACAAACCCTCAAAATTCTTTTTTTTTGTGTGTGTGTGTGTTTTTCCTCCAATCAATGTTTACCTTGTCCCCAAAATTGTATGAATAGCATAATCAAAAGTAAAGACAAGAAAAAAGCTTAAATCCAGTTGAAATCAGCATGAGCAAAATAATAATTTTAAATCAATACAACCTTACACTATATACGGAGCCCAATACCCCCATCCCTGCCCGTTCCAACCTCCCTTCTCCCTCTGTCTCGAGATCTTAAGTTGTGTGTTCACACGCATAAATATTATTTGCAGTCAAGGGTCCAAGATATATAGAACATGCTTTCTAGAACGATACACATATGCAAAGAGTCATTCACCACTCGGTCGTTAACCAGTGGAATATTTATCAAAATTATTTAGGCCGCCAAAATTCAAAAACAAAAAATATCTCTCACTCTTTATTTACTGCCCTTTCTCTTGAACTACATAGCCGTGCTTCAGCACCTGTGTTTATATTTCCGAAGCTAAAAATTGTTTCCAATTGCTTATCTGTCTTTGGGCCGAAGCCTCGGGTCAATTCGAAATAATAGACGAAGCAGGTGCCTTGATTTCAAATATGAAATTGTCATCCGGCATAAATGTGTTTGTTCGAATAAAATAAACCGTAGGCGTTGGTACTTAATGCGCGCGTGAATTTCTTTAATTTGTGTCTATTATCATTCCTGAGATTTCAAAAGGAAGACGTCAACAGCTTAACTGTACGTTGATTGGTTAATGGGGGTGTCACATGTGATCGGGAAAGGTGAAACTGTGTCACTGGAAATGTATCGCATGTTTCAAATGTGGAATTAAAAAATTAACTTTGTACCCTCTAAATACATTTGATTGAAAGTCAGTTCAACCAATTGTAGACAGGAATCAATCCAAAACATGATTTAATATATTTCAATCGAATAAGATTGAATGCTTAATCTATTATATTTATAATACCAATGCAATGAAAAACAAAAACAATTAATAACATGAAAGGGAACAAGAAATATCTTTTAAAAGTCCATGGCCCACAGAGCACCAACCCAGCTTACTGAAAAAGCCCGAGATCACTGAAAATAATCGTTGACAGAAATAATACATTTTGCATATTCTCCTTTAAAAACAAGTTTACTTCTCATGCACAATATTACAAATTAATCATTCTATTCTATATTATATTATATTCTATTTCTTTATTCCTTTTCTATTCACTATGAACTCTTATACGCAATGTCTATTACTGCTGGGAAGAAAGAAAAATCTCTGGGCAAACTGCTTAAAGAACACATTTCGGTTAACAAAAATCACCGACATCTAATATTACATATTTTGGCAACCAGAGTTATTAATAAATTTAAAGAGTGCATAGCATACAGTTGCAATCACTAATCTGATGAAATATTTTACGATTGGAAACATCTATCTCTTTGATAAAAAAAAAATGTGCTGTGCTTGATGAATAAATGAAGTTGTACTTGTTTGCTGAAAACAATCTATCAATTGAATTGAACCAATAGCGATCGAGCTCGCATCTCCGAACGAACGTCCCATCCGCTCCTCGTCGGGTATTCTACGGGCAACCTCCCCGGAGCATCCACATCGCCAGCCCATCCCGTCAAAAGGTATTACCTCAACAATTTTGACAGGGCTATATGTCTGGGAGGGCAGGGAAGATAGTATTACTATATACCCATTAAATAGGTCCGGACAATTTCCTTGGCCTGTCAATTATTCAATTATGTATATAATGGATTGGTAATGAGGGATGTGGATACATCAGTAATAAGAGAAAATGGGTGGCCTGATTCGAAGACTGTGACAAGATTCAATGTCAAGTTTTGACCTTGACCATCGGACTTCTTTTGGGAGTCCGCTTCTTGTTGGTTCTCGATTTCACTTTTTACATATAGATAGTGTCAAAATCGCCTTCTGTTTGATATTATTCTTTTTGTTCTTTTATGTTATTGGTAATGACAATGTATGTATATTAAAACGTAAAATCAGATAAATGAATCTTGAATCTTGAACCATAACATATTACTATTGGACTGGGCGCTAATTATGACTTAAAAGAAGAGTCTACTCTTATTGTAATTTCTCAACATTCAGATGAACAGAACAACAAAAGTTTGAGAAAAATCGGATAGCTAATAAGGAAATTATGATTGTTTCAATGTTTAGATAAATTGGCAGCTGATGACGTCATAGGTGCACAATTGACCATTTATTATATTCATATAAGTGATATAAAATATTACTTTTTCCCCCATAAATATAATTTCCCCCCCCCCCAAAAAAAAATATATATATATATATAGGATATCTTGATGATAGACGTGTAGGATCCCCTATTTGTATGTTTACATTAATACAAATTTTGTATTTTCTGTAAAAATGATGAATTCTTCGCCATAGATCTAAACACAAATGATGATTAGTAGTGCACCCATGACGTCATCAAATTGGCAACATGTCTGAAAATTTTCACCGACTTGCCCATTTCTCAAAATCTTTATAAATTAATAAACAAGATTTTATTACTTCTCCGATTTTTGTTAAACCTTTTTTTTATTCTGCTCACCAAATTGTTATGCTTCTGTTAAAGAAGAATATCATTTTGGGGGTAGACTCTTCTTTAAATATGAATTTTGGAATGAGGATGATGTCGAGATGTTCCCTGTTAGAGAATGAAAAAAAAAATCGCAAATGTATTGTTAGTCAAAGTTTGTAACGGTATTCTTTTATTGGGCTAAGCATGCTTTTGTTTTATTATTTATTTCTGCAAAAGAATATCGTTTGGTTCCCCTCCTTCCGACTCTCTAAAATTTACACCACCTAACTTTTCAAAACCTCTCATTCTAAAAAGGTCAAAATAAATCTAATATAAAGACGGATAAAAGCATTGTGTTAAAGAGTTATTTGAGATAGTCCAATTGCATTTCTGGGCCCCTAAATAATTTTATCCATTAGACCGCAATATCAATTTTCTTTGGGGGAAATAACTTCTCCTAAGTTTTTTGTTCCTAATTATGAATTGGAAGCTGAAGATTTTTTATTTCATTTCAGATGTAGTCAGAATTTTGTTTTCTGACTACATTTTTTTAATAGAATGATTTTTTTTTTCAAACGACCGACACTAAATTGTCATGATAGCTTATTGGGCATCCAAGCAGTTTTTTATTGGCCTGATTTAGGAATGGTCGGGGAACAGAAGACTTGCTACACCCGCATACTAAAAGAGAGCCCAAAAGTCCCCCCCCCCCTATAGTTGAAGGTATCAACAAGAATTTGCAGGTAATCTATATCAATTATCTGGATAGTTTGTCCGTAAAGGTTCGCTTGATCCGATTCTTTTTTTTTTAACGTCACATGAGTCCTTTTGTGGAAAATAAAGTCAGTCAAAATTAACAAATTTTTGTTTAGAGGCAGAACTAATGTTATGCCCTTTATCTGGACATATGTCACGAGCTAATTACAAATTTAATTTCTGTTGGAAAATGCAATTGCCAATATATTTTTCACAAAACCAAGCGTAGCCAAAATCATTACGTTTTACAATGCAATTGATTAAAAAAAATACGCCGATATATGAACAAAAGTTTTCATCAATATGTAAGTCTGTAAATTGGTATAATTACAGTAAAAATACCTTTTTATTGTACATCGGAACCATCAGAAACATAATATCTGATACAAGGTGCTCACAAATTACCCTTGTGACTTTTGAAAAGTTACGTTTTTTTCCCCAAATGCATGTGTGTGCTCAATCACGCATAAAACTTGGGGTTGGCTGATTTTTAGACAAAAGCTTATCAAATAGGTGATAAATATTACTTGCCTGTACTTGTTTGCACATCAATAATGTATGTTGCAAAGTTTCCGCTCTCAGTGCAAAAACTGAAATTTATACACTTATTATCATTATGATTATGGTGATTATGATGATGATGATGAGGAGGTGGAGTACTGTTGATGATAATGGTCAGTATAATGATGACGGTAGTGACGGTTGTTCTGGTGGTGGTGGTGATGGTATTTGACGCCTTTAATGATGATCATTATCCATACAATTTCTATGATGATTAAGTAACCATGGCTGTGTTTCACCAAATCTTTCTTAAAGTTACGCACGACTTTAAGTTTGACTGGTATCAATTCTTGCGCTGAATGCGCGTACTATTATGAATTATGCGCACAAGAAGAGATACCAGTCGAACTTAAAGTCATACGTAAAGTCTTTCTTATCTTGGTGAAACACCTCCCGGGTATCTACAGTTGTACTTCGGGCAGTTTTAAATTTAAAATGTTCGACATTATCTACAAGATAATAATAAAATTATAACAATCTGTTGCGTCACAGTGTAAAAATGATGGATAGCTACTACATACCATGAGAAGATTGATAACTTTCTTCATTTTAATATATTTTAGCATACTAAATGAGCGAGATTTGGAAGAAAACCCTTATCAAACAACCATTTTTTTTTTAAAAAATATTTGTTAAAGGAAGAAGAAATTTAACATTTACACATAATGAGACATTTCAAAATTGTCTTCAATCATTCTTCATCACGATTAACGTCTTGTAATAACAGATGAGCCAATTTGGAAGAAAGGACTCAGCACACAAGCTTTCTTCCTTAAGAAATGCTATACATGAAAGAAAAATTCTAGCTTGTGATTGTTGTGGGATCTATTTATTAATTTTGTTATTTCTAAGAAGAAGACGAAAAAGAAGAAGAAGAACAACAACAACAACAACAATATGAAGAATATGGAGCACTTACACAAACTAATACCGGTTCTGTTAGATACACATTTTCTCCTTTTTCAATATCTGTATAATTCTTTACTGATTTGAACTTGAATTTTTGTTTTTGCTTTGATTAATATGTAAATATTTAAACAAACGAATAAAAAGCACTAACCTGTTAATGAAAGCAGGTTTACATTGGAAGAAGTCCTCAGCGATGACAGCTGCAGACCATTGAGTTTCAAATCCTGGTAGAACTTGTTCTGCAGTCTGGCAAGAAACTCAACATTAGAGTCCTGACATCTCCGATCGACCGTGTCACCGAGCGGACTCTGACGCCGAATCTCCGGCGGGGGTGAGAACCGCGTCCGCTGCGTTGACGAAGATCGCGATTTGCTATCTGTCGGCGATGTGTCCAAAATATCTTCTATAGAAAACCCGCACTTTTTCATGGTTGCACCGCTCTTCATCTCGGGGATAAATGATTTTGTAATTTTGGCACTTCGTCCGACTTTCAACGATGTGTTTGGTAACAATATTTGCTTGTTTACTCGATGTGGGCTAATGTGAAGTGCATCGAGGTCTCCCGAGGCAGGCGTTGGGTTTGTGGCGGCATAGTGCAGACGCGGCACGTCTTTGTCCGCAGGGGCCCGGTAGCCGAGAGCCGAGGTGCCGCTGGCGAAAGCACCTGCACACTGGTTTACGCTCAATCCGTTGGCAAACATTGTTGGAAAGTGCCACAAATATTATCACAATGAATTCCTTAATTGTTTATGTTTTTTTAAAATGGTAAAGAAAAAACACCAATCTAAATAGATCAGTCAAGCAAAAATTAACAAATTCGTGGACCAATGATTCTCATTATTCTAGATCAATTCGAAATGGCGCTTTTTGCCAATCGTCCGAGTTTAAAAAAGTGAGGAAGACCGTACGCTAGGGAAAGTGTTAGGGTAAACTAGTCCTAATCATCTTTGATGATCTTTAATGATCTAAAATGCTTACTATTACAGTTCCATATGTATAAGGAACAGACGCTAGATGATGCACTAAACAAAAATAGCACTCGTCTTCTAACGGAACACGAAGACAACGAACCAGAATCTAAAGTGTGGACTATTGCAGTTGAAGTTTATTCGGAGCAGAAGTCACAGGAAGTTTTAAAACAAAAGAGTTCCAATAATCTTTGAGGAAACATGTTCGGAAGGTGTCGGAATCTTGCTAATTGAGAGTTTGCCGAAGTAAGTCAACAGTTATTTCCGAATCGGAGCTGGTGCTTTTACAAGCCGTGTAATTGGCCCCGCCCACTTGGTGATGGGGCCTCTCTAGGCGGTCTATTTTGATTCCATGTCGAC
>BQKZ01004396.1:30995-52222 GCA_036244855.1 Temnopleurus reevesii | reverse complement strand
TATTTTTAGGAGGTAGCATTTTGGAGCTCTTTTTGGCATCATAATTTTCAATACATCCTGGTATTCTACCGAAACCTGTATTACATCTACTGTTTTAATTATTTTCTCATCCTTTAAAAAAATTTCATGCGATCTTTATCAATATTTCCCAAGCATGGCGTTCTATGAGCTATCGAAAATCAATATAACCTACCACAGTGCCTAATTGGAAGAAGACAAAAACACACAGATGGGTCGCCATGGTAACTTATTAATCATCCATGGAATGAGTAGTTTCACCAAGACCCGAGCAATTACTTGTGATAAGGCTTAAAAAAGATAATTGTTTGGATGCCCTCCACTGACTGACCGTATAAAAATGGTTCTACCTGATTTTTTTTTTGTTTCGCCTTTCATCGCTTGAATTTTTTTTTTAAATCACACAGGGAATTGTTTATATCAAATTGAAATTAGCTCTTCATTTTAACATGATTGCTACATGCAAAAGATGTTTTTTTAGGAACTTTTGCACACAGAAGTGTACAGTAAAAATGGAAAAATGTTTCCTCATTGTCAAAAACTGCTTATCATAAATGAAAAGTAAAATTACTGTCACAGTATGATTATAAAGAAGAAAGTATGTGAAGTGACCTGAAAAGATATTTTCCGGATGCTCTTTGGCTTTTCATCCCCTTTTAAGCCTCATTTTCCTTGTGAATTGTTTTAATTTTGTTCGAATGAAATGAATAACCAAATTTTTGTCTGACTGTTCAACGTCTTTTTTTTTTAAATGGCAGTAGGGCGCACCCAAACAATTTTTTTTTGGGGGGGGGGGGCAAGAACTGTCACCATGATGTGTGAGTGCAGTTCATAACTCCTCCGTGAGAGACATTGAGTCGAAAATTGAGATGACATGCGGGTTGGTGTTTTACAATGTATGGTTTCAGCTATAGAACGTTGCCATTTTGTTGTAGTTTTTTCGTATAAGGCCTTGAATGCTTTGTGATCAGGGACACCTGAATAACATGGAGCATTACTGTGTTCAATGGCAGGCCATGTCCGTTACATATTTTGCGACCAATTCATCCTTTGTTTTTCAATTGATAGCTGAAGTGTACAAAATACAAATTTGTATATTTATTCTGCTTTTAATTTAAGCAGTGATGCGAAAATGCTTTCGCTGAAACAAATTCTTTGAAGGGCAAGCTATTGTTGAGGACAATATTTTACCACCTCAAAAGCTTCATGTTCACGTATTCTGTCCCAAATTACCTTTTCTGTTCTTTTTTTTTGTATTTCTCCTCCAATTTTCTGTCCCTTTTACAACCACATTTCATTTTCATATACTCCCTTGAGGCTAAAATATGTTATTCAATTGTGATTTGAAAGGATGCCTTCTTTTTTTATTGACAATCCTTCTTGTACAATATCCTATGGCATTCCCAAATTTGATTAAATTCTGTTTTAAATTCAGAGACCAGAATGTTGTAAATTATCCGCAATTTTGAATTGGTGATCATTTTGTCTGAAGATGAACAAAAATATTGTGCATTGATGAACATTGTTAAAATGTATTGCCTGTGGAGCAGGTTGGACAATTTGCAACGGAAACATGATTATAGCAGCACTCAATAGTCAAATTCACTGAATGTTTAATTGAGTGCTGTTTCGACGATAATTCAATTCTATTTGCAATATAAATCAATTTACACAGCCAACTTTCTCGGAGCATGTTTACCTAATTTGTCTGTCCATTATCGTGCGTGTATTTAGGAGAACTCAATGCTATTTTGTCCCATAAGTTATTTTCCCATACATGTACAATGTGTAGCTTCACTGCTAAAGCCTGGGTAATTATGCGACATTGTAGAGTGCTTAGGGACGACTGATAAAGTTGAATAGTGTTAGGCGCTATATAAGAACAGATGATTATTATAATTCATAGGGAAGAAGTTTGTTGGAAGCATATATGTTTGATCTTGCACTTTTCTTCCCATTCCCGGGCTTTTTGTTTTATATTTTTTTAATCAATTAAAACATTTTTTCCCAATTTGTTCTTGCAGATATACCAAAGCCAGTAAANTTTGTGGGGGGGGGGGGGGGGGAGGGGGCCAAGAACTGTCACCATGATGTGTGAGTGCAGTTTATAACTCCTCCGTGAGAGACATTGAGTCGAAAATTGAGATGACAAGCGGATTGGTGTTTTATGGTTTCAGCTATAGAACGTTGCCATTTTGTTGTAGTTTTCTCGTATAAGGCCTTGAATGCTTTATGATCAGGGACAGCTGAATAACGTGGATCAGTACTGTGTTCAATGGCAGGCCAAGTCCGTTACAAATTTTGTGACCAATTTTCCCTTGTTTTTCAATTAATAGCGGATGTTTACAAAATACAAATTAGTACACATTATTATTCTGCTTTTATCTGAAGCAGCGGTGCTGGAATGCTGTTGCTATGAAGGGCAAGCTATTGTTTGAGGACAATGCACCTCCAAATCTTAATATTCTGACCCATATTACTTCTTGTGCTCATTCTTTGCATTTTCTGGCATTTTTTCTGTCCCTTATATGACAACACTTTACTTTTATATACCGCCCCTCGAGGCCAAAATATATTATTTAATTGTGATTTGGAAGCAGGTCTTCTTTTTATGGAGAATCCTTCTTGTACAATATCCTCTGGCAATCCGAAATTTGATTAAATTTGATAGTTCAGAGTCTCGGAATGCTCCAAATTATCTGCAAATTTGAATTGCTGGTCATTTTTTACTGAAGGTGAACAAAAATATTGTGTATTGATGTTGTTAAAATTTATTGCCAGTGGAGCAGGTTGGGCAATTTACAACGGAAACATGATTATAGCAGCACTCATTAGTCAAATTCACTGAATGTTTAATTGAGTGCTGTTTCGACTACATGTATAATTCAATTTTATTTGCAATATAAATCAATTTTACACAGCCAACTTTCTCGAAGCATACCTACATGTAATTTGTCTGTCCAATATAGTGCTTGTAACTCAAAGCTACATGTATTTTGTGTCCCATCTGTTATTTTCCTGTACATTTATATTACATTGTATATAAAAAGGAAATTGGGAATCAATTTGTTGGACACAGAAATATTTGGATTTGCATTTTCCCCTGTTTTCCCCCTATATTTGTGATTAACAATTTGCATACTTCTTTCCCAACTTGTTCTTGCAGATATACCAAAGCCAGTAAATTTAGATGGCCCGGGTGAGATGGGCAAACCTGTTATTATAGAACCAGAAAAGAAATCGGAATCCGAGCGGTTATGGCACATCAATGAATTCAACTTAATGGCTAGCGATAGGATAGCACTCAACAGATCATTGCCTGATGTTAGACCAAGAGGGTAAGAATATTGAGCATTTTTTAAAGAAAAAAATCTTTAAAAAGATAAGATCTATTTAGAACCAGAGAAGAAATCGGAATCCGAGCGGTTATGGCACATCAATGAATTCAACTTAATGGCTAGCGATAGGATAGCACTAAAACAGATCACTACCTGATGTACATGTAAGACAGAGAGGGTAAGAATATTGAGCATTTTATTTTTAAAGAAAAAATCTTTGAAAAGATTAGATCTATTTAGAACCAGCAAAGAAATCGGAATCCGAGCAGTTATGGCATATCAACGAATTTAACTTGATGGCTAGCGATAGGATAGCACTAAACAGATCATTGCCTGATGTAAGGCCAAGAGGGTAAGAATATTAAGCATTTTATTTAAGAAAAAAATCTTTCAAAAGATTAGATTTATTTAGAACCAGAGAAGAAATCGGAATCTGAGTGGTTATGGCATATCAACGAGTTTAACTTGATGGCTAGCGATATCACTGCCTGATGTAAGGCCTAGAGGGTAAGAATATTCAGCTTTTATTTATTAAGACAAAAATCTTTTAAAAGATTATATTTATTTAGAACCAGAGAAGAAATTGGAATCAGAGCAGTTTATGGCATATCAATGAATTCACCCTAATGGCTGGCGATAGGATAGCACTAAACAGATCACTGCCTGATGTTAGACCAAGAGGGTAAGAATATTGACCATTTTGTTCAAGAAAAAATCTTTGGAAAGATTAGATTTATTTAGAACCAGAGAAGAAATCGGAATTCGAGAGGTTATGGCATATCAATGAATTCACCCTAATGGCTAGCGATAGGATAGCTCTAAACAGATCACTGCCAGATGTAAGACTTCAGAGGGTAAGAAAATTATTATTTTTGTTGATTTATTCAAGAACAATGAATGAATTACATTGTAATTGATGCTTTGAACTTGATGGCTAGCGATAAAAAGGCACAAAACAGAGCTCCGTCTTTATGTGAAACAGAAAAGTACTTTGAGATTATGCAGCATTCATTACGTGAAAAACAAGTGAATTCATTTATAAGCCCCGGTCACATAGGATCCCGGAAGCAACACGATTCACCCCGACTCGTTGTTCTAAAGCCCCGGTCACATAGGATCCCGGAAGCAACACGATTCACCCCGACTCGTTGCTCAGGCAGTTAACTGTGAATTAACAAAGAGTCGGGGTGAATCGTGTTGCTTCCGGGGTCCTATGTGACCGGAGCTTTATGCATTCTATTTGGTGGCTAGCAATAGGAAAGCACTAAACAGAACACTGCTTGATGTTTAATAGACCAAAGAGGTAATTAGTTTGAGTCTATGTAGTATTCCACCAAAATAGATTAAAGGTTTCATTAAGAAAAGAATGACTGAAACAATTAATTAATTTGTTAAATGCGATGTCTAGCAATAGGATAGCACTAAACAGAACACTGTTTGTTGTTAGACCAAAAAGATAAGTAGTTTGAAGTAGTTCCACCAAAATAGATTAAAGGATTCATTAAAAAAGAATGACTGAATTGAGTAATGAATTAATTAAATCTGATGTATAGCGAGCGATAGGATAAAACCAAACATAACAGTGCTTGATGTAAGACCAAGAGGGTAAGAATATTATTATTTTAATGGATTTATTCCAGAAGAACAAATGAATTACATTGTAATTAATACATTAAACTTGGTGGCTAGCGATAGGAAAGCACTAAACAGAACGCAGTTTGATGTTAGACCAAAAGGGTAAGTAGTTTGACTTGATGTAGTATTCTACCAAGAAGAATTTAAGGATTCACTTAAAAAGAATGAATGAATCAATTAATTAATTAATTAAATCCAATGGCTAGCGATAGGCTAGCCCTAAACAGATCACTTCCAGATGTAAGACCAAGAGGGTAAGAATATTAAGCATTTCATTCAAGAAAAAAATCTTTGAAAAGATCAGATTTATTTAGAACCAGAGATAAAGTGGAATCTGAGAGGTTATGGCATATCAATGAATTTAACTTTATGGCTAGCGATAGGATAGCACTAAACAGATCACTGCCTGATGTAATACAAAGAGGGTAAGAATATTATTATTTTTATGGATTTATTCCAGAATAATGAATTAATCACATTGTAATTAATACATTAAACTTGATGGCTACCAATAGGAAAGCACTAAACAGAACGCAGTTTGATGTTAGACCAAAAGGGTAAGTAGTTTGAGTTGATGTATATACATGTAGTATTCCACCAAGAAGAACCAAAGGATTCATTAAAAAATAATGACTGAATTAATTAATGAATAAATTAAATCTGATGGCTAGCGATAGGATAGCACTAATCAGAACAGTGCCTGATGTAAGACCAAGAGGGTAAGAATATTATTTTAATGGATTTATTCCAGAATAATAAATGAATTACATTGTAATTAATACATTAAACTTGGTGGCTAGCGATAGGAAAGCACTAAAACAGAAGATGTTAGACCAAAAAAGTAAGTAGTTTTAATTTATGATAGTATTCCACCAAGAAGAATCCAAGGATTTATTTAAAAAGAATGAATGTATCAATTAATGAATTGATTAAATCTGATGGTTAGAAATGGTATAGCACTAAAAAGAACACTGTCTGATGTTCGACCAAAAAGGTAAGTAAATTTAATTGATGTAGTATTCTACATATTTGATTATAAATGGTAAATGAAAATTTACATTTTTCTCCTTTTTCTCTGTTTCCCCACTTCAGTTGCGCCAATAAAGTTTATCCTCATAATCTTCCAACCACAAGTGTCATCTTGGTGTACCACAACGAAGCTTGGAGCACGCTACTCCGCAACGTTCACAGCATCATCAACCGATCGCCGAAGGACCTCCTCGCGGAGATCATCCTTGTCGACGATGCAAGTGACCAAGGTAGGACCGTCAATTATAAAGATGATGATGATAATAATGATAGTAATAATGATGATGATGATGATGATGGCAATGATGATAATGATGATGACGATGATGATGATGGTGATGATGATGGTGATAGTGATGATGATGATGGTGATGATGGTGATGATGATGATGATGATGATGATGATGATGGTGATGGTGACGATGATGGTGATGATGATGATGATGATGATGATGATGATGGTGATGGTGACGATGATGGTGATGATGATGATGATGATGGGTATGATGATGATGATGATGATGATGATGATGATGATGATGATGATGATGATGATGATGATGATAATGATGATAATAATAGTAATAATGATAATATTGATAATATTGATGATAATATAAAAATCAGCACTAGGTTCTGTTTAGCACTGATACTAGGAGACCAAGCTATGTTACATTTATTATAAAAGAAACTTGTTGGTGTCAACTTGTTTTTCCTGGAGATGACCCATTTACGGTGACAAATTGAGGATGATGATGATCATGAATTATTGAAATAATAACACATCGAGAGTTTCCAATTAGTACTGCTTGAGGGCATTTATAGTCTAGTTTTTCTTCTACGTTGCATAGTTTTTTGGTGAACATGTTTCCCATTTTCATCATGTTTTTCTTCACCCATAACCCAATCTCCTCCATCATTCCATTTATGTCTCTTTCTCTCTCTAAAGGTTTTATTCCTTCTCTATCTTTATCCTACTTGATCTTTTAAACTCTCATAATTTATCTCATTCTTCTGAAAGAAATTGGAGCCCAATGTGGGAAACCATTCTGCAGGAAAGTTGCATTCCAATGAACTACTTATTAAATTAATTCTTTGAAGCATGTTTCAATATTTTAGAGAGCTGTAAAATTTACTACAGTAGTTGTATTAGATAGGGTTGAAATTGATAAACAAATATTTAAAAAAAAATAAGTTTCATGTAAATCTAGGTTAGGATAGCTAGAAATTCACCTCACTAATTAACACGAACTACGCTATGAAATTGAAAGATATAAATGAATTTGACAAAGTAGACAAAATCCCAGTCAAACCTTTACAATGCTGATCCTCGTGCAGAGGAAAGTAGTTTTAATGTTATTCAGCAAAATGGTGAACACCTTTTCAATATTAATTTGAAGAATAATGAGGAAGGCAATTTCTGTTCTGTGTCACAGCTATTATGAAGGCTTGAATTGAGATGTGTCTATTCTGTCCGATTGCTTTGTCCTCTAATTTCATAGTGCCTATTCAGGAGAATAAAATCAATTGTAGTGTGAGTATTTACTCTGCATTGTTTACTTTATAGATGTTATGAATTGATTTTTCAAGTGGAGGGAGAGATGGTCCATCAAGCGTTAAAGCCTAAATATAGCTTTGGTCAAATTTGAATATTTTCATCTCCATGTTCTGATTTCAATATAAGATGAAATGAAATCAAACAAATTGTATTGAAGATCATATTTATAAAAAGTACTTTTTAAAATTTGTATTTAAGCTAAATGTCTAATATAACATACTTTTTAATGTTTTGGGAGAATTTCCTTGACATCGTAAATTTTAAGTTTTTGAAACCAGTAACAATTGGTAAGATTCATAAATTCACGATTTATTTGTGGAGAGTGAAAAATTTGGTTTGTCTTTCAATTGAATATCACTGCCTGAAGTGGTGAAGAAAAAGTAGCACAAATTGTAAATTGTAATCGCCTTGAAAACTTGGTCGGGCCCAGGCCTCAAAATTTGATTTCATTAGGGCATTGAAGACAACAGGGAGATAGGTTTGATGAGGGGCATGTTTCTACTTTGTACCAAGACCAAACAGAAAAATATAGGAAATAGAAAGAGGGCTACATAGCCAACAATTTTTTTTCCAGGGGGGGGGGGGGCACTCATGGCCATCGCTTGTAGATGCTTTTGGCTTTATCAAGGCCTGAGGCGCAATCCAGAGCCAGCCATCCCAAATCACTTCATAATCAGATCAAACAGTTTGATTTATGGTACAAGCACTGTGAGTGGGAGGGACAAAGAACTGGGATGAAGTAAACTACTTCAAGAATTAAAAGGAGAGTCTACCCCAGAAATCGAACAACTAAAACAGAATGTTTGAATGTCTAGACAAATTGGCAACTGATGACGTCATAGGTGCACAACTGACTGTTTATGATATTGATATCAATGTTAAAAAAAAAGATATTTTTTCCCCAAATCTGATTTCCTCACAAGTTTAACTTTAGTACATGTATATCTTCATGATACATAGATACAGTGTATGTAGCCCTCATATTTGCATGTTTACATTGATACAAAATGTTGTCTCTTTCTGTAAAAATGATGAATTTTGTACTATAAATATAAATAGGATGAAAGGTTAGTTGTGCACCCGTGATGTCATCAAATTGGCAACATGCTTGGAAATTTATACTGATTTGCCTGTTTTTCTAATCTTTAAAAATTCATAACTTTGTTATTTAATAATTGTCCAATTTTCCTCAAACTGTTTTTGTAACTGCTCACCAATTTTTTCTGCTTCTGTTAGAAAAATTATTATCTTTGGGTAGACTTTTCTTTTAATAATAGTTTCATGATAACGAAACAAAGTCCCAGGTGCAACTCTTGTTTAATATTTTCCATCCAATATGAGAAGGATGGAAATTTCTTTTCTGTCCATCAAGCTAATGTAATGCATGAATGGATGGATGTTGTTTACCTTGTCCCAGGCCTTTGTTCCTTCTCGGCGGTGTTTCACCAAGATAAGAAAGAGTTTACGAACGACTTTACGAACGACTTTACGAACGACTTTACGTTCGACTGGTATCCCTTCTTGTGCGTAATGGTTCACACGATTACGCGCATTCCGCGCAAGAATTGATACCAGTCGAACGTAAAGTCGTGCGTAACTTTAAGAACGACTTGGTTAAACACCTCCCCGCTCACAGTGATGCAAAAATTTTCAAATGAGGAAATGTCAATTTAATTCAGACCTTAGCCAAAACTCGAACGTGGCTTTAAGCTGAATAAATAGTGTTAGTTCCGATGAGATTTTGTGTGTACTAGCTCAATTGCGTGTTTACATGTACGTGGCATTAAGCCCTGGTCACAAAGGGCCCCCGGAAGCAACATGATTCAACAAAACTCTTTGTTCTGAGGCTATGAATTAACAAAGAGTCGTGTTGAATCGTGTTGCTTGCGGGCCTCTATGTGACCGGGGCCTTAGGTGAATGTTGTTAGGTGCACAGCTGTGACACGTGGCTACCGTACAGGTGTTGTAAACAGGCATTCAACAGGCCTGCCGAAACAAACAACTCCTTTCCCTATTTTGATCTCAAGTGTGCAGGGTTGCCAACCATTTTTCTGTAGTGTGTTTGTATGCATTTACGGCACAGTGTCGCTGAATGTCGTCCAGTTGAGGACTCTGTGATCTAATAGCACCCAACTGCCTCGGTGCCCAGAACACACAGGGACTACATCATTCAACCACAGAGTCTCACATACCTCTCTGATCACACATACTGTACCTCTCTATTACATGTAGAACACAGAGTCCTCAACTTAACCAGGCTGAATGTACTGTAATGTACAAGTAGGTCAAGTACATTGGCTATACCATGTGGTTACACTACAGCCGTTATTTAGGCATGTGTACAGAATTACCAACTAGTACAACTTTCCTCCCCTGTTTTGATCTTAAAGAATGTAGATCTATAAAGAATGTAGACACTGTAAAAACTAAGGCAAGAGACATTGGAAAAAAATAACAACTTTCCAACCAAGCCCTTCTTATGGCTCTCTCCCAGAAAAGAAATTTCCTTTCCAGTTTAATATTCTGAAAAGATTTGAAGAACAAATTGGCAGGGGTGTTTGCAAAATGAAAGGGAAGCTCCTTTTTTCTTAGGCTTCAAAATCAATGTTTAGTGCTTTAAAAAAGTAATGTGAAATATATAGTCAATGTGCAGTTATATTCATAGGTAGATAGATTTTCACTCTATTGATACGGTAGTGCTAATAAATTTTTTGTATTCTTCGTTATTTTTTCATTAATATGAATGTAATAACATTGAAATAACAAAATCTTAATGTGTGACAATGTCTTTAATAATAGTATTGATGAGGTTCATGTACACGGCCTTTTGAATCAATGTTGATGTACTTTAATGTTCGTAGTCTTCATGTCGAACATGAAATGGGTGGGTAGCATATATTTACTTTGGGTTTGTCTGTTTAATCAATCAATCATTTGACGATAGGATTTATGATTTTGGGTATGTAAATTGTGAAACTTAATAACATAGCAGCTGTGATGGGCATGTGTAATGATGCCCTTCCTAAATTTCTTAGGAGCTATTTGATAATAAGGCCAAGAGTAACAAATTCAAAAGAGGATTTATCATTTTTCGTATGTAAATGGTGAAACTTAATAGCAGCTGTGATGGTATATGTTTAATGCCCTTCCTAAATTTGTTTTGTGTCTAATGAGAGCCATTTGATAATAAGGCCAAGATCAATCATTTGGAAATTTAGGATTTTTTAATTTTGGTATGTAAATGGTGAAACTTAATAACATAGCATCATCATCACACATACATGTAACATGTGTAATGCTGGCCTTCCTAAATTTGTTAAGTGTCTAATAAGAGTCATTTGATAATAAGACCAAGATAATTCTTTGTTTGCCCGAGTGTGCCATTTTGGAAATTAGTGTCAGTCGGATGGAGAAAGTTCATATTTTTTTATTTTAGAGTTGGCTATGCTTTGTACATGGAAAATTAGACAAAAACCTTGGCCCCATAATATACGAAATGGTTCTTTAAAACAAGAAATAGAAACAAAGAAACAAGGAACAAATTTAACTTGTTATAAAAAAAAGATAACTTGTAGGGGAAGAAATGCCAAGAAAGCATTTTGAATTATTATTCATAATAATTTATTTTTATTTTTCTATGTGAATGAAAAGTAAAAAAAAAAATTAAATGAAAAAAATATAAAGGGAAAAAAAATCAGGTTGGGCCAGTTTCAGAGGGTCAGCCGGTGAAGGGCAAACCATTTTTTTGTTGGAATAAGAATAAGCACTGGAGATGCCATCCACAGAAATGAAAACAGGAAGCCTTTTAAAAGATATCTCGAAATTTAAATCCCTTTAGGAAGAAATCCTACAAGATAACTTCCTTGAATGATAAAAATCTTTACAATTTACTTGTATACATTTTTTTTGTCAAAATGAGTAAAAGTATCCATACTTATTACAAGGCAAGGGTGTTGTTTTACATATCAAAAATTCTCACAACTTGTAGAAAAGTCAACATTTGAAATAGTTTTTCTTTAATCCAAACATTCTATCTTTGCAGCCTAGTGAGTCTTTTTTTTTGGTGAATATCTGACCCCATTTACACCAGCCGAAAAGGCCGGCCTTTAGCTTGGTGTACAAACATAAAGGAGGCCTGAGGCCTCCAATTTTCCGGTGTAAACAGAAGGAGGCCTCAGGCCTCCAATTTTCCGGTGTAAACAGAAGGAGGCCTCAGGCCTCCAATTTTGCATGATTTAATTGACATGAAAAGCCCGGAAATATAGGGATAGACAGAAAACGAGGATAAAATTAAGCGATAAACAAAGAATAACATAAGGAAAGACAGAAAATGAAGATAGAATAAGCGATAAACAAAGAATAACATAAGGATAGACAGAAAATGAAGATAGAATAAGCGATAAACAAAGATTAACATAAGTATAGACAGTAAATGAAGATAGAATAAGCGATAAACAAAGATTAACATAAGTATAGACAGTAAATGAAGATAGAATAAGCGATAAACAAAGAATAACATAAGGATAGACAGAAAATGAAGATAGAATAAGCGATAAACAAAGAATAACATATGGATAGACAGAAAATGATGTAATAAAAGGATGCCTAATTGCTGACCTAATTCTTGGTGTAAACATACAAAATTGCGGTACTCGGACCGGCCTAAATTGGAGGCCCGAGGCCGGCCTCGGGCCTCCTTTCTGGTGTAAATGGGGTCTTGGAAATGACCTTGTAAGCATTGGTTGTTGTAAAAGACATTGTCACACATTGCAGTTGCACTATTTAAAAAATTGTCAAACCACGCTGTCTGTCCTATCTAAATATATTCAGATAGATGAAAAATCAACAGAGGATCCAAAAATAAAGAAAATTATTTCTGCACTATCAAGATGTAATTAAAGCGTAAGGATGTCGCATTAATTCCTGTACAAAGCCTATGGAGGTTATAACAATATTTTGCTTGTTGTCAGGCATATACAAAGTTATTTCAAAGATTTGATAAAAGCATGATAAAAATAGATACACAAAGAATAAATTCTGAAATTTTCATCCAATTCTGTGCATGAGAAGTTGTCCTACAGTGTATATCAAGAAAGAAAATATTGAATTAGCGTCGGGGGACACGACCCTAAAATATTTTGCACATTTTAGGTTATAACTTTTCCAAAATTTTTCCATTTCTCGCACAATCTTTTGTACATCATGTTCATGATATCATGTTTCATTTTATATAGATTTGAAGATAAAATTTGGCAATAAAAATATTTGCTTTTACCAAAACTGTACTTGGGCTTTAAAGCTGTAAATATTTTCCCAGTTTAGTTCATATGCACCATCAACCTTTCATATAACCTCTAGGATCTGGCAGTTGAGAATTTTTTTAATGAAAACAATGTTAATCAATGGCTTTAATCATATTGCCTCACGATCACAGGTGGCAATAATCAATATTTTGCGTTGTAGCTGTTTACATTTTCAATAGCCCATCCCCACTTAAAAGGAGGTTATTTTTCTTCATATGGCACTGATTAGGCCAAGAAAAAATTGTTTTGATACCCTCCATTGCCACTTTTGTAAAAAGCATCAGTTGGTCGTCATTTTTTTTTCTAAATTAATTAATTTTGTATTTCTCAAACAGAATTTATATACAATTCACAAGGGAAAATAATACTTTGAAGATAACAAGCCAAAGAGCATCTTAAATGTCTTTTTAGGTCATATTTCACATGTTTTTATTCATAATTTTGCTGTGATTTTTTTTTTTCAATTTATTAAGTGAAAAGCAAAAAAAAAAGGGGCTGCAAAACATGGCAAACTCTTGGGTATATCCCCAGTGATGTGTCTAAGAGAGATCACAAAAGAATCATCAAAATTATCTGGAGGGCTGTTGAAATATTCATTTGTTTGTCAGCGAAAAGCAACTCTTGAATACTATTCATAGTTGTTTTCCGGATTATGGAAAGTAAGAATGGTTCGAGGGAAAGACTTAGTTTCTTTAGATTTAAGCCCCGGTCACATAGGACCCCAGAAGCAACATGATTCACCCCGACTCTTTGTTAATGCACAGTTAACTGCCTCAAAACAACGAGCTTCTGGGGTCCTATGTGACCAGGGCTTTAGAATAAAGATATCCTGTTCAAGTTTCATTTGATGTAAAAGTTTTTTTGGTCGTATTCCAAACATTATACTTCAGGTCTTCTTGATTATCGGGCTCACGTACAGGTTTACAATGTAATGATTTTTTTCCCCTTGTGAATTTAGAAAACGGATGTTAAAACTTTTTTTTGTCTTCAATATCATAAGGAGTCCTATATTAATTATAGTAATTACATTTGAAGTGAAATTGTTTCCATCTGAGTTGATTAAAAAAAATATAAAATTCCACTTTCCTAAAGTTAGGGACTTTGTATCATATTGCAAAAGTTTGCATTTAAAATTTTTTTTTTTTTTTTTAGTGATGAATATTAAAGCAAAGAACATGACATGATGCAAATAAATAGTTTGAGGGATATAGTGTGAAATCTATGCCTGATGAAATCAGGACAAGTTATTAAGAGACTTAGGGGGAGTTACACCCTTGACACAAATTACATATAATGTGTAAAGCATTCACAAGGGGTGTTCACACGACACAAATTACAGCTATCCTGGCATCCACTATTATTATTATTATTATTATTATTATTATTATTGCTATTATTATTGCTATTCTTCTTCTTCTTCTTCTTCTTCTTCTTCTTGTTATTATTATTATTAATATTATTATTGTTATTATTATTTGTATTCTTTTAGCCGTTAAAAAGTTTACAAGAGTAAAAATGAAAAATGTATTTAATATATATTTATGCCATATTAGAGATACAATTAATTTTGCAATTTAATAATCGTATCTCTTAATAAATGTTATACACTTTGCGATAGACTTATGAGTTTAAGTTTAATTGCATTATTTATCTTTTTTCTCATATCATTGTGTCAAATCTATTCTTTTTAATATTCAAATGGCATCTGGTGTGAACTCCCCCTTTAAATTTTTGATGGATGACATGAGCTACATATGCTCAGGAAACAAGTTGTGTCTGCAAAGTATTCCTATCAAGCTGCATGTACAGTCTAAGATTGAAGGAGAAGATTTGGAACTAAGATCTTGTGAAATCGAGCTTCCTAAAAGATTGAAATAATAGTTGAAGAAAAATGATATCATGAAATCATGAAATGTTTAGGGGTGACCAATCTCTTGATTAAACTGTGCAATTTGCATTATTTGCAATATAAACTCGTGATGACTTGTGTATTCTGAAAGCTTTTAACCCAACTCGATCCGCAGCCGAGCCGCAGCTCGGTATTAAAGGAGTTTTGGTGATGTAAAAGGGGTATTTATGAACTGGCATTTCAAAATTACACATTCTAAAACATTGTTATCTAAAAAAGTCCTTTTGGTTCATTTTCTTTATTCTTTATTTTTCTCATGTAGTGAATAAAAAAGTTACTAAATTTATAAAACCAGCTGACTGACCATATGAATTTCTAAAATCATCATTTTTGGACAACCAAGAAATCATTTTATTTTAATTGTTACACTCGTTATGCAGGTGTTGACTTTAATTGATGAGGTGTATGACTTATTACGGTTCTTTCATGAATGCAAATGATAGCATTTACTCCCGCTTTCTTGAAAGTAGTACTGGCACTAGATAGTGTATAAATCTTCATGGTGCATGTATATATGTAGTCGTAGTAATCTGATATTTCGATCATTTCCTAATCTTGCAATTTTTGACTGAAATCATAACCTCCAGCTGACAAACCTGCCCATCATAATTCAATCAGTCCTATTAAAGGGTCTACTCTAGGTGTTTGGGATTAGTTATAGATCTATAAATAGATATGTGAGTGATTGAGGTGTCTAGCTTGTGGCCCCATCAGTCATACTTTCAAAAGATGTCAAATATTTTGTAGTATACATGTAAGTTTAAAGGCATTAATTAACATTGCGGAATATTGAATTGATTTTTTTTCTGATTCAGTAAATACTTTGCATATCTTGGCAACTTTGGTTTTAACAGGAACACTAGGCGCCTTTAGCACTCTGCAGAGTGGATACATGCGCTACATGAATTGCATCTATTAGTATTATTATTATTATTTCATTCTTTTGGTATTTTTAACGTGCACCAGCAAGCTTAAATCTCTAAAAAGAGGTGTAATCTATTTAGAATCAATGGTTATATTCTGTATAATTTCAGTCCTGACTTAATGTTGTAGATTCAAAGCAGGGTATTTTCTATGAAGATGTCGGATGTGAAAAACAATGCAAGCTGTGCCAATTGGCATAGTCTGCAAATTCTGACTTCATTCTATCCCTTCAGTCTCCAGTTTTCAGGGGAAACTATCGTAGTTGAGGGTCAAGGAAAGAAATAGTGGTTAATGAAAATGAGTGAGATCAAATGAAACAAAATTTTGAGGTTGAAGTGAACCTCATTCTGAAAGAGAGAGAATTGGCAGCCCTGAAATTTAAAGATTTTTTTTTTTTGGGGGGGGGGGTGTTAAAATCCTAGGATCGTTGGATAGGTGAAGTTAGCAGCTTTGTAGTATGATTATGGATCATGTTCTGCATTTGAAGGTTAAACAAGTTTTAAGCTAAAAAAAATATATTTGTAAAAGTACACAAAATTAACCTAAAATTACTTTATTCGACATACATGTAATATGCATCTTCATATATTTGGAGTTTGAAGCAAATAAACGTCCCGTTCATGATCAACGCGCGGATCCTAACTCCGAGTTAGCACCCGTGAGTGCACTTGCCAAGTCTCTTTAACGTGTGAGCTAATCTTCGTACAAGTCTTATTTTGATTTATCTTGAGAAACATACAATTTTAAAAATTCCTTTTTCAAACAAATTAACCCTTTTTCATGTCATGGTACGTTTAGGGACTTTGGTTTCATGTATACTACGAACTGGAAAATTATTATTTTTGGCCTCAGATAGCCTTTAAGATTTTTATTGTAAAATCCTAGGATCTTTAAATGAATTTGGTAGCTCAGCAGGGTATTTATCGATCATTTTCTCTATTTTGAAGGGCAAATAGACAGCATATGGCACTGCACAGCAGTAGTGGAAGCCAATTATTTGCAAAACAGCAGATATGCAAATACAGAGTCACATCCTGACAATAATTCAATATGGCAGCCGAACATTTAACGGTCGGATTCATGCTAGTAATTGCGTTACAGGTTCGGGAGGCCCAAGAGTCTTGTATTGCCGAGTTGGCAGAAGAGGATGAATATGAATTGGATAATAGTATTAGAAATGGGGGAAAAATGTATTTTGTCAGTGAATAGAAGTCTTTTTAATGATTCAGATAATCTTGTTTTTGAGAATATTGTGCAGTCTCCACTTTATTTGTATAAATTATTGATTTATATCTTTTCGGGGTTCATTTTCTGGTACATTTATAAGGTAGTCTATAAAGAACCCTTTTTTTTTTGACCTATTCTTTAAATCCAGATCTATACTTTTGTCTGTCTATTTATATGCTATTTTGTATATTTTATTTGTATCCAATACATTGTATTGTTAGTGTGTATCCTGTTCAAGTTTAATAGCAGTGAAAGTCCAAATTATAAGTACAAAAAAAAAATGACTGCGAACCTAGCCATACATACACCAAAATTTGATAAGAAGGAGATGTTTAAATTTATCAGTTATCTAGGGTACAATGTATTTTAATGTCCAATCAGATTTACTTTCTCATCAAATCACATTATTCATTCGACATCCTCAGCACAGAACATCCCTGTGTGGATATCATATAGATTACACAAAACCACAGAAGGACTATGTCTCGTAGCAACCATTTTTGTCAATTCATAATATAAATTTTAGAAATCGGATATTCGCATTCTTTTTCCTCTGGTTAAATCTCTTTGTGGATGTATCAGCTTAGTGTGCAGAACTTCTGTATCATATTTAGAAGGGGTTGATATAAACTACAGTTTTGTCATACTAAAATGTTCATGTATTAAATGCTCTACAGCACACTTTGTTCTGTGTTCAACAGGCTCAAAGGAAGAGTTTGCTCTGTTAGGAGAGCCTACAGTAAAGTTTTTTTCAGATTGTCAATTTAAAAACGTTTATTTCAAAGCATGCCAAAAATTTGAAAAGTGATAAGCTGAAATATTCCCGGGGATTTAATTTGACTACATTGTATGTATGATTTTGCTAACTTCACTTTCATCTGACATAGACATGTGTACCAAGATTTCTCAAAATGGGAAAGTAGCAACTCTGTAATAATGTCAACAAATTTGCTAGAATACTGCTAGAATGCTGTAAAGTGCTGTGATACATATTTCTGTAAGAGCGCTATATAAATGCCAATATTATTATTATTATTATTAGTAGTAGTAGTAGTAGTAGTAGTAGTAGTAGTAGTAGTAGTAGTAGTAGTAGTAGTAGTAGTAGTAGAATACATGCCAAGATAGTTGCTTTTACATTAAATTGTTAATTGTAGTTTCATTACAAAATATCTGAGTAAACAGTAGAAGACTCCATCTCCCAGTTCAATGTCTCTGTGTACCAGATTAGGAGAAGGAGCTGTTGCTTTGTCAGGAGAACCTGCAGCAAGCTTCAAGGTGGCTGTTTCTTGAAGCTTGTTGCGAGCGACAATTAGGCAGCGCTGACTAATAAAGTGAAATCCATGGAATCCTTGATTTTGATTGGATCAAAAGCACCATCTCTGACTGTTGCTTTTGTAACTGTTGGAAAATGATTGATCGTCACGGCGGGAATCTTCATGAAATGCCCTCCAGATCGCCAATAACTATTTCTTCAAAGAAATGTGCCCAAATTTGAATATGTAACCGAGTTGAATATTGTTTTATGTTACAGAACATCTGGGAAAACCTCTTGAAGACTACATCGCCAAGCTCCCCGTCTCGGTGCACGTTGAGAAGATGAAGCAGAGGTCGGGACTGATCCGGGCCAGGATGGCAGGGGCAGCTATCGCCAAGGGACAGGTCCTGACCTTCCTCGACTCGCATTGTGAAGTGACTGAGGGATGGCTGGAACCACTGCTTGCCAGGATAGCCGAAGACAGGTAATCACTGATGATGATGATGATGATGATGATGATTGTGATAGTGGCAGTGATGATGATGATGATGATGATGATGATGTTGATGGTGGTGGTAGTGGTGGTGGTGGTGGTGATGGTGGTGGTGGTGGTGGTGGTGATGATGATGATGATGATGATGATGATGATGATGATGATGATAGTGGTGGTGGTGGTGGTGATGATGATGATGATGATGATGATGATGATGATGATGATGATGATGGCGGTGATGATAGTGATGATGATGATGATGACTGTGAAGACAAAGGTGATGATGATGGTGATGGTGGTGTTGATGATGGTGATGACGACGGTGATGATGGTGATGATGGTAATGATGATAATGAAGTGACTGAGGGATGGCTGGAACCACTGCTTGCCAGGATAGCTGAAGACGTGTAATCATATGATGATGATGAAAAATGGAGGTGGGGCCGGGGAGCAATGAAGAAATATGATGTTAATGATGATGATGATGATGATGATGATGATGATGATGATGATGATGATGATGATAGTGGCAGTGATGATGATAATGATGATGGTGATGACAATGATGATGATGATGATGGTGTTGATGGTGAGGGTGATGATGGTGATACTGGTGATGGTGTTGATGATATTGATGATGATGATGATGATGATGATGATGATGATGATGATGATGATGATGATGCTGATGATGGTGCTGATTATGATGATGATGATGATGATGGTGTTGATGATGGCAATGGTGATGATGCTGGTGATGATGATGATGATGATGATGGTGATGGCGTAGGTGATGAGAATGAGGATGATGGTGATGATGATGATTTTGATGACAATGTCGATGATGATAATAAAGATGGCAGTGATAATGATAAAGATGATGATAATGATGAAAAAGAAGAAGGAGAGGGTCATGATGCTGATGATGATTCTGACAATGAAGTTGGTGTGGATGATGATGGTGATGATGGTAGTGACAGTGATGATTATGATGGTGTCGATGGTGATGATGATCGTGGTGGTGTTGGCAATGATGCTTATGATGAAAAAGAAGAATTTAGTGATGATTATGATAATAATAATCATAGATGCAAATTATATAGCCCATGTATCCACTGTGCTGAGTGCTTAAGGGACTTTGCATTATTGTTACCCTGGCTTTAGCCTGGCGTACACCAGCGCTCATGGTAATTCAAGGACTAAAAATTCCTGCCAGGTACCCATTCACCTCACCTGGGTTGATGATGATGATTATCTTGGTGATGATCATGGAGATGATAGAATTGGTGATGGAGATGATTATGATGAAAGTTGTGATCAATTTAAGTGTATACTGTTCCTAAATTGATTGAATTTGCCGCTGTTATGTAGAGCCGGCGCTGCACTAGCCCGAGTTTCCTTGATCTCGGGTTTTAGCCCGATCACCCCTCTTCTCAATTTAGCTCAAGATTCAGTAGTTCGAGCTGCACTATACCACTTATTGAAAATCTATCTTGAGAGATGAAAACTGCCCTCCTCACTGATTTAGCTCGAGATACCTCCGTCTGCGTTATAGCACTATCGGGCAATTGAAACAAGAGTGACCATGGAAAAACCAACGCGATGGGATGGTGTGACCTTGATGCGAAGATAGCCTGAGGCAAATAAAATCAGCCACGTCTTAACTGCGCAAAATACGAGCGAGTTAGTGAGCTGTTTCACGAATTAGCTCACTATTTTGGAAACTAGCCCAAGATGTCTTGGGCTTGTTAAGCTCGAGATATTTCAGTGAATTAGCTCACTATTTGCGTCTAGATTGCAAATTAGCTCGAGTTAGCTCTGATCGGGCTATTTACCCGGATCAGAACTAGTGAGCTAATTCAAAAACTCGCTATATAGTGCAGACGCAGCTTCAGTCACCATATCCTGAACTAGATGAAGCTTTAGTATAATGAACAGCCCTTTAAAATTATCTTCCTGTACAAGCGTCTCCTACATGTATTTATAAGCAACTAGAATACATTCGTGTAAGTTGATACCCCTTTTCAATGAAACAGAGAAGGAAGTATCAAAACATTCAGGTCATATTACTCCATATATCCCCAGACAATGTCAGCTCGCTTTGATTGAACATAAGAAGGAACTCATAGAATGACTCACGACTCAACAATAAAGTAGCCTACATGCATGTTGTACGTGCTCATGTACATGGCATCATAGGTGTATATTTTTTATAGATTTAAATCTCGAGTCTGCTTTTATTGCTCCCTAACGCTCATGGCGAAGAAATTGAAATGGAAGAGGCTTTATAGAAAGTTTTTGTCCAAATGTGTAAATTGTACTTTTTATGTGTTTCATATTATCATTTCAATAATTGTAGGTTCAAAATATACTTTATTGTCATATACAAAACCAAAGCATATTTACAACATGGATTACACCTAGAATCTAGTGCGAATATCCAGGTTTTGCAATGATAACATCAACTAAACGATGCACGCTGAAACTCTCACTCCCACTCCACTTTCTGTCCGTGCCCCCCCCCCCCCCCCCCCCCCC
>BQKZ01004396.1:8365-30927 GCA_036244855.1 Temnopleurus reevesii | reverse complement strand
CCCTTCCCCATTGGATAAGTGAATATATATGCATCCTGGCCTCAAGAAAATGTCCACTCTTTGTAATGCACAATTTTACAGAAACATTTTCAAAGGCATGAAAAAAGCAACATGTTAGAATGTCCCCAAAACGCAGAAGTACATATATGCCAAATTATTGCGGGGTCCCTGATTTTGGTGTTCTGAACGAACAGGATCTGAAACATCATGCTATTAGTCTACAACTTTGTGAAAACAGGATTTTTCCAATGAAGGCCTCTGCCCATGTTCCCTTCAGACTATGGGGGAAGTCCCAGGAAGCTAGGGTAATAAACATTGATTGTTGTGTCATCCCAGTCTGAAGAAGCAGACCCAATTTCAGTTGTCTATTTAATGTTCAGAGGTGTTAAGGTCTGAAACATAGGAATATCAATAACTTTTTTAATGCAGGACCTTTTCAGTGAGGGGCTTTTTCTTGTCCCAATCAGACTCTTGGGGAAGTCCCAGGAAGCTAGGGTAATAACCATTGATTGTTGTGTCATCATAGTCTGAAGAAGCAGACCCAATTTCAGTTGTCTATTTAATGTTCAGAGGTGTTAAGGTCTGAAACATAGGAATATCAAGGACTTTCTGAATACAGGACCTTTACTGCATGAGGACCTTTTCAATGAGGGACTTTTCCGTGTTCCGATCAGACTAGGGGGAAGTCCCAGGAAGCTAAAGTAATAATCATTGATTGTTTTATCATCCTAGTCTGGATAAGCAGACCCAATTTGACTTGATTTGATTTGCAGCCTTTTCTTGAGAGCAGCTTTGTCCAGAGGAGAAGTCTAACACAGTTGCACTACGTACCACTATGCTTTTCCTTTTTGTCAGCAGCTTGTACATTTAGCCTACTGATTTCTGTAAGCTCTATGATAGTAAAAAGTTGATGGACCTGAGTCTCCTTGTAGACTAACTTCAGCACAGGGTCAGACTGACCTATGAACGGAAGGAACAACTCTGAATTTTATCAAAATTCGATATTTTTTTTCCCCTTGGCATGAACCATCATGGACAGTTTTACTACATATGATATTGAATTCTGGTTCACATGATACCTTCATGTACTTTCGAAATTAAGACATATCAAAATCAGAAGACAGTATTTGCATCATAAAAAAACATTTATTTCTTGATTTACTCCAATAGATGTTTGTAACAGTACATGTAGCTTATTTTTTTTAGAATAGGAAGACCCCTTTGAGAGTCCAATAGTCTTGATGTGAAATATCAAAGTATTAAAATAATCATTGAAGTATGCTGAAATAGGTTAGAGTTTTATACGCATCCCTAATCTATAGTTCCGCACAATTGCTCAAATGGTAATTAAACTGAAACCTATGCCAGCCTGATCATGCCCCAGCTGTATCTAATGCACTGTGCTGATCACATGATTAGCCATTACACAGTGAAGTGGCGTTAAGTGGAGTTTACTTTCATTTTTGTCACACCGTGTGCATGTCCTAATTTGTGTTTATGATACTAGAGACACATATGTAACAGACCAAGAGAATGGAGAAAAAGTATATTCTAGTGCGCCATATCTAATGCACTGTGCTGATCATATAATAAGCCATTACACACTGAAGTGGCGTTAAGTGGAGTTTACTTTCAGTTTCGACACACCGTGTGCATATCTGTCCTATTTTGTGTCAATGATACTATAGACACGTGTACATGTAACAAACAAAGAGAATGGAGATCAATTATATTGTAGCTCCTGTTTTTAGGTGCCTTGAGCATTTTAACAAAATGGATAATGGCACTTTAAAAATTGTTATTAACAGCCCAGCAAGTTTACATTTATCCTCTTTCGTAATTCTCACAAATAATGTATGTGCCAACAAATGAACTTGGTCTTGCATTTTTTGGTGTGTGAATATGGGAAAAGGGGTGTATGGACCCATTTCATGCCTCCGTCACCAAAGATGTCGTAGGAATATATTATAGGTTGGTAGCAGACAATGGTGGAAGCGTTGTGGTGTAGTGGTTGTGACTCTCGCCTTTCAGCCATAGGATCGTAGTTTCTTATCCCACCCATGGCGTTAATTTCCTTCAGCAAGAAATTTATCCACATTATGCTGCACTCAACCCAGGTGAGGTAAACGGGGATGGCAGGAAGAAATTCCTCATAATGCAGAGTGCTGTAAGGGTTGCCAGCTAAATCCAGGTAATGGTGAGTGTGAGTGTAAACTTTCAGCGCCATGAGCACCGATGAGGTGGACCTGTTAGCTATAAAAGCAGTCACCATTATAATTATCATTAATAAACATCGTTGAAGACTTAATTTTCATCCTGGTTCTTATTCTATCTTACAGGACAACATCTGTATGCCCTGTAATCGATGTGATCAGCGACGACACCTTCCAGTATCAGCATGGTAACGATCCTCAGATGGGAGGCTTTGGGTGGTCTCTGTTTTTCAAATGGTATCCAGTGCCTAAAAGGGAACAAATCAGGAGAAAAGGGGACCCTACAGAACCAGTTAGGTAAGGAGCATAAAAATATTTTGTAATTTAAGTTAAATTTGAAAATGCAATTGATGATTGACTCTGCTCATGATGATGATGATGATGATGATGATGATGATGATGGTGGTGGTGGTGATGATGATGAAGATGAAGAGAAAAGGGAAATCCAACAGAACCTGTCAGATAACAAGGAGTAGAAAAAAGAAACAATCAAAATTAATTAAAGAATTACAAGTAGAATTATCCAGTACCAGCATGGTAACGATCCTCAGATGGGAGGCTTTGGTTGGTCTCTGTTTTTCAAGTGGCATCCCGTTCCTAAAAGGGAGCAAATCAGGAGAAAGGGGGACCCTACAGAACCAGTTAGGTGAGAAAAATGAGAAATAAAGTCAGAAATTATTAGAAGCTCCAGGTCCTAGCACAGTAACCCTCAGATTGGAGGCTTTGCTTGGTTAAATATTCCAACAGATGCTTCAAATTATTATTAAAAAAGAAGATAAGTGCAAAGAAACCTTTAGCTATATACGCTTTGCACACAAATCCAATTACAGACAACAAGAGTATGACCTGATTCTTCTTGTGATAACTTTTCCTGTAACTGAAAGAGGGTTCTTAACCAAGTTCCTATTTGCAACTTATCATTTCATTCAGCAGAGACTTAAGTTCTGGCAGAACAGCCCTATCATGCATATTACAAGCTATAGAAATTGGGCAAAAGGAAAAAAATACAGGTTCTTGTACAAGAGGGTACTATTTCAGGTTCTTTTTAGCAATCATAACAAGTGGGTACTCTGGTGGTTCTGCAAACTTTAAACTGTCAACCATAAATTAAATGCAACAACCTTGTAATAAGAGGTTGCACACGAGTAAATCGGTCGCTCGCACTGAATTTCGGGAAGGCGTAGGTAAATTTGCATAAGAATATAATGCTTTAGAATGTCATATTGATAAGAATATATTGTCTGGAGTCGGTGTAAATGTAATGAAATGACGTTGGAAGTTATATTCTTTAATTATTTTTTCATTCTGGAGAATTTCTGAACTTTTGGGGCTATCTAAGGAATATTTTATATCCTTAGACCATTTCCGAGATTCATTGTGGGCGTGGTGCTAAATTATCGTTTAGTCTCATTTCAGCCACCAAAACTTTTTTTGAGCTGATAAAGTGCCCGTGAAAAGTAAATTTTTCAAAAGAACGTGATATTTCGATCGTGCCCTGTAATTTAACAAAAAATCTATTGATAGGTTATATTTTCATGAATGTCTGATTGGGTGCCATTTTGCGCGTAAGCCTATGGGAGATTATTTACTCATGTGTAGCCAAGAGGGAACTTGACTTGCTGTCTTGTGTGGTAGACAATGGGAAATTATTTTGCAATTAAAATCAAAGCAATAATTTTAGAAATCGTTTGACTGATTGTCGCCCTCTTTGTCAGGTCCTCTGCAATAACTGGAGGTCTGTTTGCCATCTGAAAGAACTAGTTTAAGGAGCTTGGCCAGTACGACCCTGGTTTCATCATCTGCAGAGGAAAATCCTTAGAATTTTCACTGTATTTCAAATGATATTTGTGAAATTTCCTCTTTCTTTATCAGGTCACCTACGATGGCTGGAGGTCTGTTTGCCATCGACAAGAGTTACTTTGAGGAGCTGGGCCAGTACGACCCTGGCTTCAACATTTGGGGAGGAGAGAACTTGGAATTGTCTTTCAAAGTAAGTAATAATTTAAAAAGAAATCAGCATTGTACCTTTTTTGGGGGTAATAAGAATAAAGAGAGAAGGAGGCTAGAAATATCTAGCATTAATGAAATGAACAGAATGGCTGAATGCCTGTTGGCAATCGAGCGACTTTGAGGAGCTTCAAGAAAACTTGGAATTGTATTTCAAAGTCAGAAGTAGTTATTTAGTTATATAATCAGCAATGTGCATTTTTTTAATAACAATAAATAAGTAAGAAGAATTGATTTAAAGTATTTGGCATCACTAAAATTGAGCTAAGGAAAATGAAGCTCCAGTGTGATTTAAATACTCTACCAACAGAGCTGTTAACTACACTTTTAAGAGTCTCAAATCGTCAATGATTTATTCCAACATTTGTCTGTGTGAAAGCTTGTTTATCAAAAAAATTCCAGTCCTTTCTTGCACACATCTCTCAAGTGCAGATATTCAAGCAAGAGTTAATTTTAGGCCATCTAAAAATAAATTATACTTTTTTTTTTTTTTTTTAATAAGAGTAAATAACATTTAAAAAGTACTCACAGTTCTCACAGCCTAAGGTAGGATCAATATATATTGTGAATGGTCATTACCAGCATAATCTTGGCCCACCCCCAGTTGAATATAAATATTTGAGGAGAAATTCCATAATTTTAGTGATTTTTGCATCAGTTCTTCTGATTTGTTGTGTATAAAAATGAAAGAGAATTCATGAATTTTTGTCTTGCATCTTTTTATTATTTGTATTAATTCATTTGTTTCTCTCTTACAGTTGTGGATGTGCGGAGGCAAACTCGAATTCATCCCCTGCTCGCACGTCGGCCACGTTTTCCGCAAGAAATCTCCCTACCACTTCCCTCCGGGGACCAACTACGTCAACAAGAACAACAAGCGACTCGCCGAGGTCTGGCTCGACGAATACAAAAACTTTTACTACAGAATATCGCCCTCTGTAGCCAATACAGATCCAGGTGATATCTCGGATCGCTTGAGCCTGAGGCAGGGTCTACACTGCAAGTCGTTCAAATGGTATCTGGAAAATATTTATCCGGAGTCGTCATGGCCTGTCAATTATCAGTTTATGGGCGAAGTAAGTACAGTCAAACCTGTCTATAAAGACCTTCCAAGGGAGACGGAAAAAATGGTGGTCTTTATAGGCAGGTTCATTTACATGCAATTTGTGTTCTAGGGAGTCAAGAAAGGTGGTCTTAATGAAGCAGTCAAACCCGCTAAAGCAGGTTTGACTGTACCAGATAGGGTTGATACTGCTGTTAGCTTTTGATTTTATTCTCTCTAAATCTTTGATTCTCTCCAAATCTGAATGCAAGTCAGAAGTGGTATAGAGCAGTTCGCATGATGATGCGCCATATAAATGCTAGTTTATTATTATATTATTATTATTATTATTATTATATAATTGTTTGAGCGAACATCTTTGGAATAATAACTTCTGGTACATACTTTTTTTCCTAATGTGAGCTTTGAGTTTATTTCTTCATTTTTGGATGGAAATATCATCTCTTTTAACGAGAAAGTCCTTAGTTGGGATATAGACATTTGCTCTAGTCATTGGGTATTAGATCAATCAATGATTTGTTGCATATTAAGATGTAATGTAAATGTAATGTAATATATATATTGCATAATTTGATAAGGTTTGTATTGAACATTAAGACTGTTGTTTGTTTCGATACCAATACCATGATAAAAGAGGCTGGTCATAAATTGGTATCCACATTTCCTATTAATTCTTACCTTTTTGCTTCTTTCTTTCTCTGCTTTGTATCTTAGGTGAGAAACATTGAGACTAACGTTTGTCTCGATACCATGGTGAAAACTGGTCCTAAACTGGGTTTAGCTAAATGTTCCTATTTTTTGCTTCTTTCTTTCTCTGCTTTGTGTCTTAGGTGAGAAATATTGAGACCCATGTCTGTCTTGACATGATGATAAAGGAGGCGGGTCATAAATTGACATCTATATTTACTATATATTCCTAATCTTGCTTCTTTCATCTCTGTTTTGTATCTTAGGTGAGAAATATTGAGACCTACGTCTGTTTCGACACGATGATGAAAAGAAGCTTGTCATGAAATGATATCTATATTTGCTATAAATTCTTACTTTTTTGGCTTTTTCTTCTCTGCTTTGTATCCTAGATAAGAAACATTGAGAACGTAAATTGTAAATTGGTATACATATTTGCTATAAATTCTTATTTTTTTGGCTTCTTTCTTCTCTGCTTTGTATCTTAGGTGAGAAACATTGAAACCCACGTCTGTCTCAATACTATGATGAAGAAAGGTGGTCATAAATTGATATCCATATTTGCTGTAAATTGTCATTTTTTTTGCCTCTTTCTTCTCTGTTTGTGTCTTAGGTGAGAAATATTGAGACCCACGTCTGTCTCGACACGATGATGAAAGAGGCAGGTCATAAAGTGGGTCTATTTGGATGCCACGGACAAGGCGGAAATCAGGTAACATCCTGTCAATACAGTTTCTTTAAAGATATTAATTGACAAAGAGCGCACTCAAATCTAGAATTATTATGTGTATTAAACCGACTGCTCACCTTACGACCGTCTCATGATTAAATTTGGAAAATAAATTGTAGATGTATTCAATATGGGCATTTTTACGAATAAAATATACCTAATTCTTGCTCTGAAAACTTATATTAATATGAAACATATGATTTAAATGCATTAAAATATAATATCAAATTGAAGCTCCAGTGCCAAAAACCAGGCTTCAAAGTGAAAAGTTGCCAATTCGCATGGAAAGTAGAGATTTACAGATGTTGAAGGTGTTGCCATTTAAGGATTTGTGATGATTTTAAGGATTATTTTTATTCTAAAAATTCTGTTTGACAAATGGCAAATGGTGGCACAATAGTAATTGTCAGATTTGTTGTGAATTTTTTTGTCTTTCTTCTTATGCATCTGGTGTATTTTCTAGAGCCCTGCATTAACAGCTATCAAACCAAAACACAAAATGTGCTCTATCTTCCTGAAAGGGTTAAGCAACTTTACTTAATGATTTGATGGTAGCATATCCTGTATTAGAGGGAATTATCACATGAAAATAAAGGGAAACAAATTTGCAGCTCTACACTAGCAACATGCATCTCATAGCTTTTTGCAACCCTTTGTCTTTATTTCTTTTTCCTCTTAATTAGTATATTTTAAGTAAAAAAAATGTTCCCACAATTTGCGAAGTAAATGTAGATGGGACAAACTGATTCTTAAACTTCCACACCTGAAAACAAAAGTGATGCTTGTTGACTGCTCCTTCAGCTGTGCTGCTCCAAAAGTCTGGAACAAAATGCCAATAATAATAACATAATCCCCTTTTATTGTTGTTTTAAAAAGCTTTTTGAAAACTCTTTGATTTCTTGAAGCTTTTCAATAAGATCTTGTACCTACTTGTACATGCATTAATTTAGTAACAATATTCACAGACCCTAACATCACAGCGCAGTAGAGTATATCCATATAGTGACTGCACTATATACATGTAAATTATCTCATTATTTATCATTATTTATTTATCTAGATTTGGGCCTTCACCAAAAACAATGAATTAAGACACGATGATCTTTGTCTTGACGTTGCACGAGGAGGTCCGGTGATGATGCTGAGCTGCCATCTACAGGGAGGAAACCAGCATTGGAATTATGATGAAGGGGTAAGAAATACCAGTCCTGCAAACTGAAATTCATATTTTTGTTCCCTCACGCTTGAATAGATAGGTTACTAGGCAAAGAACTAATTGTTTGATTGCCCTTAAAGGCCGACTCACACCTTTGCATTTTTAGCCTGCGTCGACCCAGCATGTTTGGAAATAAAAAACGCTCTATGGATGCATAGCGTATGCGGATTAAACGGACTGACGTTTGGCTTGCGCTTAACAAGCGTACGCCGAGTGTTTCTACCGTATGACCTGCGTACTTGTGCATCCAGGGAGTGTTTTTTATTCCAAATATGCTGGGTCGACACGGGCTAAAATTGCAAACTTAAGGTGTGAATTGGCCCCGATCGACCATCTGACCTGAATAGATTTTTTTTCTTACTCTTCTCTCAAATTAAAAAAAATAATTGTAGTAAAGTCATAGATAAACATTTGATATACAACCCAAAAAGTCATTTTCAGATGTTCTATGATAATTTACTCCCCTCTTTATTCTATTTTCCTTATGATTGTGTGAATTATACAGGAAAAAATAAGAAAAAGTGGTGAAGAAAACTCTTCAGACCAACCGACACAAAACAAATAGCATTGGAAGGCAACCTAACAATTTTTTAAAAGCCTTATCTGTGATCTGTGTGAAAAAGATTGACCTTTTTATGCAAAATTTTATATTGATGGAGGAAGCCTTGCATTTGTTATATATCTCAATATTCATGAAGAGTGACAAACTGCCTTAAATAGGAGCTATGACTCATCATAGCTGATCATCACGTCACGGAACATTGAACATGGATTTTGCGTGATGTGTGTGATGTGAAATTTTAGGGCAAAAAAAATTGTAAAAAATAATATAAAATAGCTTGTAACGGAGCTAACTTCAGAACCACTGAACGGATTTGACCATGGGATGGCTGAGGCATGTATTTTGACGGTGTGCGGTCGAGGATTCATCTAGTTTATTTTTTTACCAATTTCTTTGTTTTTCCTTCCTTCGCACTGTGTATTTTAGCAACAAGCTTTTCACTTTTTTTTTTACTTTGTTTATATGAATTCTTGCATTTTTTTTTTTCTGTGCTAATGCTAGTTGATAAAAAAAAGTGTGTCATCGTTATAAGCTCAGCTTTTTCCTGCACAACCCTCCATTTCGACAACATGAATGCCGATCATTGAATTTTCACTTTGAATTCATTACCTACACATTGTATCTCATAAATGTTTTGTATGGGATTTTTGTATTTGTAATTTTGTTCAATTCATGTGTACTTGAAATTTTTAGAAATTTATTTTATGGTGAAAACTGCATAGCTTCATCTGTAGAAAGAACAGGCATTTTAAGCAGATGTATCTCTGATAAAAAAGTGTGTCATATTTATAAGCTCAGCTTTTTCCTGCACAACCCTCCATTTCGACAACATGAATGCCGATCATTTAATTTTCACTTAGAATTTGTGACCTATCTCATAAATGTTTTGTATGGGACTTTTGTATTTGTACTTTTGTTCAATTCATGTTTACTTGAAATTTGTAGAAATTTATTTTATGATGCAAAGTGCATAGCTTCATCTGTGGCAAAAACAGGCATTTTAAGCAGATACATGTATATCTCTGATAAAAAAAAGTGTGTCATCGTTATAAGCTCAGCTTTTTCCTGCACAACCCTCCATTTCGACAACATGAATGCTGATCATTTAATTTTCACTTTGAATTCATTACCTACATGTATCTCATAACTGTTTTGTATGGGATTTTTGTATTCGAAATTCTGTTCAATTCACGTTTTCTTGAAATTTGTAGAAATTTATTTTATGATGCAAACTGCATAGCTTCATCTGTGGCAAGAATAGGCATTTTAAGCAGATGTATCTCTGACATTTTTGTTGGGTTACTTGTGATATTCTTACTTTTACAACTTGTTACTTTTTACAGGGAGAAATCCTATGCCTCATTTTTTAGATTATTTTGCACTTCAACCATTCCCATCTAACCAAATTTCTTTTCATTCGCTCTCCTTCTTAACCCTCTCTCAGCGCAAGAGCCAAAAGTGGACGTATACAAAGGTTGTTTAGATATATTGCATATCATATATAGCAGAAACCCAGTCCTATTTTTACCCCTTTTTTTGGGAATTAGCATGTGCATTTTAATTTTCATCCATTGAGAAGATTCATGTTTTCATGTAGCAATATTCAAGTGAAATCGTATTCCATAAAATTGGACAGAATGGGTTTCATTGAAACTTTTTGCATGCTTCTTTTTACAACTTTTTTTACATGATCGAGTCTAATCTTCGTTTTGATAAGCTGGTTTAAAAACTTCCTCTTATAGCAAGGTGATCTTATGATAAAAAAATCATTCATTTTTTGATAATCAGATACAGTTTAAAGGAGTACAGGAATTGCATGTTTTCCCAATTACCTTGTTGCGGCAAAGTTCATTATTTATGTTCATAAATTTGTATATCAGCCAGGGCTACTCCGAAATTGCATGAATACTACATCTTCAAATCCCCCCCTCCCCCAAGTAGCATTAGAATTACTTTACTTGTAGGAGTACCCAATTAATTAAATTTCTCATAAAGAATTTAGTATAAATGCTACTTTTAAAGACAGTTTATTATTGGTTTTGTTTCTTGGAATGTATGGGTTTACATGTTAGTAAGTTGACGAATCTTATTTCTCCTTTGTTCATAGACTTCATTTCCCCTTTCCTTTTTGAGGTCGTCAAATTACTTTTTATTATTGTAGATTTTTATTTCTGTCCCCTTCCTGGTCTTGCACATAAATGTTTCTGTGTATTTTTTTTTCATGTCCGTATCATCAACATTTATTTTCAGTATTTGTTGTATTGCAAACAAATGTACACTGTATGTGGACCCAACACGTAAAATGGCATCTTTATCAGTATTTTCAAAATCCATAGTCTGCGAGCACAGAGCCTTGGCATTCGGTGTGTGCATGCACAGAGATTGATACAGGGTATGCGTTGTGTGACTACACCACACACATACAGCATTGTTTCTATCCTCATGTGTGTGATGTACATGTAGTCACACAAAATGCATACCCTGTATCACTCTCAGTGCATGCACACACCGAAAGCCAAGGGTCTGTGTTTGCAGACTACCAAATCCACTTAAATAAAAAATGATCAAGCCACAACTCCCCGAACAGTTGTTATCTCTGCTCTAGTACAGCAATGCGACCATTAAAGAATCTTATTTTTCTCTCTCCTTTTATTGTTTCATTCTATTCACAGTCGAAAGAGATGAAACACAGCAGTGGCCTTTGCTTAGACATGAGTGACAAGTCGAGGGAGGAGCCAAGCGTTCAAGCGTGCAATGGAAAAAAGACGCAAAAATGGGAACTTAAGACGCTGGATTTAACGAGTTAAGAGTACTGAAGTCAAAGCCTGTGTATAGTAATTTTTATCGCCATCACCTTCTAGTTAGAGTCAAATCTAGCAGTGATTGCCACCAACGGACGGGAGAAAAAGTTGCCACTGTAGATAGATTATCTTTTAGTCAGTTTCGTTAATAGACATGCCTTTTTATAGGAAAGGAATAAAGGTAACATCTACAACGACGAAGCCCTTTTCAAGAGGAATCTGTAAAGACAGGTTGGACTGTATTTGATTTTTAGATGAACCGTAGCTTTGATAGACCAGCTCTGTTTTAAGTGGTGTTGGAGCCTACACTTTAGATTGCCTTGAATTCATTAACACTATTAAAGAAATATCATCCTGATGGAATATAGCATTAGAAATTAGAATCAGAATTGGAATCTGATTGGAAAGGTTAAACATAATATTTAGGTCAAAAGGGAAAGCAATCTTTGCAATTTGGTATTAGTTTGGGCATGTAGTTGAATCATTTGATTAAGACTGTTCAAATTTGTTGATTTTGAATGCATTCAAATTGGTAGATTGTGAATAGATTCAAATCAGTTGGCTCAGAATGCATTCATATTATCATATTGAGAATGCATTCAAATTGTTCTATTGAGAATGCATTAAAATCAGTATATTCAGAATAAATTCAAGAGAATACATTCAAATCAAGAGATTGCTTTCACCCCTGACCATGCTGGTAAGCTTTAGTTTGGAAACTGTCGGTGGGGATATTTTTCTGAATGAACATGGTCGCACAGAAAAACATGGAGGAACTCAATGCATCACATATGAGTATGTCATTGATAGGCCATCCTCTAGTTTGAAGATTGTGGGCCTTTTTATGGGGATTGTCAGCCATTGCATTTTCACAATCATGTCACCGTTTTCTTGCAACACCTCTAATTGATTGCAAAGATAGATGATATCATTGGATAGTATGAACTAGAGAGATATTGGATCATGCTGCATTCAGGTTTATTGTCTATGAATTGTACATGCTTTGTAGGAATATAGCTACAAGACTGTAGTATATGATTTGTTTTTATGGATATATAAGAAAATAAAAACACAAGAAAACATCCTTTACAGGGTTGTGTTTCATAAAGCTGGGTGTAGATCTACCGTATGCATAACTGAATGACTGGCGACCCTTTCTTGCACTCAATGATTATCCCTAGTGCGGAATCGCACTGAAGAAAGGGTCACCAGTCGTTTGTAAAGTCATGCATAAATCTACAAACAGCCTTATGAAACACAACCATGAAAGGCAGAGAAGGGATATATTTTCAGTATATTTTATAAATATATATATATATATCCTTGTGTCTTACGTAGTCATTATCAACGAAATGAGTACATCTTGAAATGATGGAAGAGAAATTTTTATCAAGATCAATTTTGATGATGTTTATGTACTCATGATGAATTCAATGAAATTATAGATTCATAGATATATATTCACATCATATACATGTATTCTATTTAATATCTCATCAGACTTTACCTTCAGCCAACCGCACTGCTTATGACCGAATTACGATCTGATTTGGGACATAAATTGTAGGAGCATTCTACATGGGTATTTTGACAAATAAAATCTACCGGAGTCCTGGAAACTCTTATGGCAACTAAATTTACAAAGGTGTATGATTTCAATGCGTTATACAGTTATCTGGGACAAATCAGCTTCAAACCGTAGACAATCTTTAGACTGCTCCAACTGTTCTGATTTTTTTATGATTTCCATTGAGAAAGCTTGCATTATGCAAATTCTTGATTTTTCTATTAATCTGATCTTCATATTTTTATGTGAAAGAAATCATGTTTTCATACATTTTTCGTGAAATACAATCACACTTTCTTTAGAAAATTGGATCGTGGGTTTGCAGTGGGGTTACAAATCAGTTTCAAACCGTAGACAATCTTTAGACTGCTCCAGCTGTTCCAATATCCTTATGACTTTATCAAGAAAGCTTGCATTTTGCAATTTCTTGATGTTTCTATCAATCTCAGTGTTCAGAATCCTTTCAAACACTTTGGAGAAATACAATTCCACTGTCTTTAAAAATCGGATCATAAGCCAGTTGTAAAGTGTGCAGTGGGGTTACATGGAACTCCTGTAAACTTGACATGCATTGCGATTCTAGTGACATCTCTGTAGTACGATGTATATCAGCCATTCGGTTCAAGCATCATGCAAGTCACTTCAGGAAACTTTTAAAATCAAAACAATAATAATAATACACAACATTTATATAGCGTTTAATACAAAGTGTTTCTAAGCGCTCTGTGTATTATTACCCGGCTATAGCATGGCTACCATTCGGTGCTGACTGCATTCAAGGAATTACTTCCTACCGGTACCCATTCACCTCACCTGGGTTGAGTGCAGCACAATATGGATAAATTTCTTGCTGAAGGAAATTTACGCCATGGGTGAGATTCGAACCCACTACCCTCGTGTTGAAAGGCGAGAGTCAGAACCACTACACCACTATTAATTATTATAGAATAATAGTTTGCTTATATCTTTAACGACTTTGAAAAAAAAAATCCCTCTTTAATCAACACTGCTGATGATTCTTTGCAATTCATTTGATGTGACTCGCATGACATTTACAAGGAATGCCCGATTTAGATATATTCTGATATTCATTGAATCAAAGAGAACGAAAGCAATAACATGATTATTTCTAAACAACAAATTTATCTTATGCTATTGAATAATATTTTTTAGATTTTCATTAGTAAGTGAAAGTCCTATTGCATCAATTTTTGTGTTTTTTCCAACTAACGATACATTTTTTATCTGTCAGCAATGTCTCCATTTTCCATTTTCATTGGCGATTTCTCTGTCTTTTGTTTGTAGTCATGTCTGTTTGTGTTTGATTTAAATCCAGTCATTGATTTGTTTGAATGTTTGATTGTTATTGGCGTATTCACACCAAAGTAAGGTGTCTTTGGTCTAATGGGAGCCAAATTAATGAATGATATTGTATGGGATTTGTAGAGCCACCTGCCAGTCTATATGAAATCTTTGACTTTAGTTTATCCTTTATGTGCTTGATCATGGGGTACCTACAGTCAAGAGCATCTGTAATGCATTGCACCTTTTGTGGATTGCCTAATGCCCCAGTCACATAGAAGCCCGGAAGCAACATGATTCAACACGACTCTTTGTTTGGATACAGTTAACTGTGTACTGACCAAGGAGTTGTGTTCAATCATGTTGCTTCCGGGCCTCTATGTGACTGGGGCTTTAATTAATTCTTCCTTTTTTTGCTAGCAATGTACAATGGCACATCTGCCAGGAAAAATGGATTGCTTGAGTTATTATCTCTTAATGCCAGTGAACAACTGTAAGGACTTCCAAACAATTAGTGATGTCTGCAGATATCCAAAATGGCTAAAAAATGTTGATCACACCTTTCCAAGCAAAAGGATTACAAATTTTGGCTTGCAGGTTTGATATATATGATAAGAAGAATGTTATGGCTATTGTATGTGAGTATGAAGTGTAACAAGACTTGTCTTTCTTCCAGTTGCTTTACTCGTAAACTCGTATAATGATTGTTTCACCTTTGATATGTGTAAAGAGATTATTTAATGTCTTTCTGATATGGTAGATACAAGTAGATGAGGAAGTTTATTTATGTTTCTTTCTATTAATTTATATTATTTTCTTGTACAGTCAAACCTCGTTATAAAGAGCACTGATATAACAAGCTCTCATTATAACAAGGTAATTTTCCTGGTTATAACGAGGGTAGACTGTATAAGCAAAATATTGAATATGTTGTTGCTACTCTGCTTCTAATGATAAGAGACTTATGTAGGGATGCAAATGGAAGTCCATTCAGAACCACATGTATTTTCATCACCCATGTTCTCACGTGCATACCCCATTTAGATTATAAGTTAAACATGCATGTACGGTGTAAGTCAGAATTATTTTCTCACCCGCTATCACTATAAAGCAAAGAATTCTAGCTTGCAATATATGATGGGAGGTCACACGTCTGCGCACCGAAACTTTCAGCTTGAAAAAAGCATGAAGTCGATGAATATTTAATTCAATTTTAATCAGATATTATCACAAATATCCTGAAGGTTATGTGTGAGAAATATCTCAGCAAAATCTAACCAGAAACAATGTCATTCTAGTTGAAATATACACCCCTCTCATTTTTTCAGTTCACAATATTTGGGTCCCTTCTCTGCATCTCATTCACTTTACGCGCGGTTGGAGATTTTCAGGAAAAAGTCTTGATTTCACCGAGCGTGCGTTATACATCGCGTATGTCAATGAGGCGCAGATGAGGGACCTGGCGCAGAAGAGGATGCCCAAACCATACACCCGTACATTGCTTGCAGATCTTTTTTTTTAACTTGCATTGTATACTTATTCTTTTTAGGCAGTGTATTTGTTTGATTTTTTTTCTATTCACTATTAATAGGAATATCAGAAGGATATTCATCATACAATGGGCCTGTAACATTTATAGTGCTATGACATTTACAATGAATTTTCATTATAAGTCTATGGCAAAACATTTACCATAGAGATACAATTTATTTTCAAATAATCGTAATTCTTTTATGTTACAGGAACTAGATTCTTGTATTGTAAGTAGATCTGCAGTTTTCTTTTGTTGCTACTCTGTATATTTTAGTTTTTATAATAATGATAATAATAATACACGGCTTTTATATAGCGCGTATCAACTCTTCAGTAGAATTCTCTAAGCACTCTACAATTGCAGCATTATTACCCTGGCTTTAGCCTGGCAGCCACTTCATTAGCGCACTTGGCATTTCAAGGAAAAAATTCCTACCAGGTACCCATTCACCTCACCTGGGTTGAGTGCAGCACAATGTGGATGAATTTCTTGCTGAAGGAAATTGACGCCATAGGTGGGATTCAAACCTACGGCCCTCTGGTTGAAAGGCGAGAGTCAGAACCACTACACTACGGTGCCTCTAGTCCATAAATACATATCGCCCAAGAATGCTTCTTTTCCTCTTTTTAAAAGTTGCATTGTTGGAAAGCATTTCACTTCATCTAATACATAATTGGCTTTGATAGTTGTCTGCCAGGGGCCAATTGCACGAAATGATCTTTAGAGCTGTCCTGTACTTGCTAAAAGGTCTCAAATTCTTGTGCCACCCTCTGAACATCACACAAACGTTGATACATCTATGTTACGAGGTTGGTATAAGAACTGAAGACATCTTAGCAAGAAGATATTAAAGACCATTTTGTGCAATCGGCCCCAGGATAACTAAGACAGGTTCGATCTATTGGCGCCAGATGAAGTTAAATCAGTAATATTGTCAAATGAACTCAGATGTTTCATAAACTCACCTAAAGTGTTACGTTAGTCCAGTTTGGACTGACTAGATACTGTCTGTTCCCCTCCTAGCTTCTGCCTGAATGTAGAGGCTGCCAACCACGTATATCCCTGAATTCATTGACCAGGTATGGAACACTAAGTAAAACCAAGAGTTATGTGTTAATCACTCTCTTAGTTCAGGCAGGGAGCTAGGAGGTGGGAGGGGAAGAGAAACAGTTTTTCTGTCAGTCCTCAACTGGATTTTGTGTTGTGTACATATTGTAGATAGATTAGCAACTACCATACTACATGTACAATCCTCACAGAACAGGGAAACAAGTGTTATGTGTTTGTCGCCCTCTAAGTTCAGGCAGGGAGCTAAAAGCTGAGAGACAGCTTTCTGTCAGTCCTTAACTGGATTTTTGTGTTGTGTAGATATTGTAGATAGATTAGCAACTACCATACTACAATCATCACGGAACAGTGAAACAAGTGTTATGTGTTTGTCGCCCTCTAAGTTCAGGCAGGGAGCTAAAAGCTGAGAGACTGCTTTTCTGTCAGCCCTCAACTGGATTTGTGTTGTGTAGATATTGTAGATAGATTAGTAACTACCATAGAACAATCATTGTAGGATTAAATATTTGTCTATTTCTTTTGTCAGCCTTTGTGTGACGGGACCAAAGAAGTTGATTACTGTATGCACATGTATACATTCACTGTGAGCTCCAAGGACAGAGAAATTGGACAGAATAAACAGCCTCCCCCATTTCATCATTTACTGATTTTGTCACACAAATGGAATTTCCTTCCCCATTATTCTGCCCGAGAATGAAGAACAGGTGTCGCACCTGCTTGTTGAATGACAGATGAGTTGATTTCTTTTGTCTGCTAGAGCTTCTGTGAAGGCTTGAATGGGGAAGTGTACTATGTCCAATTTCTTTCATTGTCTTTCGATCTCCTAGTGATATCCTGTATCTATCAACTCAACCTGATTTTAGTGCCTTAGCCGTAAATCTGTATTAAATATCTTTGACTATGAAGACATTTTTCTCAAGATTTCCTGCAATTAGTGGAACCTCTTAATCTATTCACTACTGAAACTAGAAAGTACCTGTACGAAGTCGATTGGAGTTACAGAATTTAGTAGTCTATGGGTTGAGATTATAGATTGCCGGAGCTTTTATGCATAAATTAAAAATGGGTGGCTTGATGCGATCGAGTAATTATTTTTGCTTTGGCGTGGTACTAGGATCATTTATGTTAGTCCCTGCATTGGAATGTGGGGCCATTTTCCTTTGAAATTTTGCAACCTTGATGGTATTGACTCATTTCATCATCTTATTTTTAATCAAATCCATGTTAACGCTTTTTGTGTTGCATTAATTCTGAAGGTACGGATAACATGGCCTGAGTCACCAGCTTAGGCACTGCAAACAATAGAAAGCATGCTATGGTTATATTGTGTATACTCTTTGGGTGTACACACAAAAGAGCAGGCCCTCCAGCGATGTGTAGTTGTGCAAAATGCGAACAAAACCATTTAAGTGTAAAATGAAAACTGCCCAACTTTGTTTCTTGGAAGTTCTGTAACCTCCAAATGCAAACTTTTCATTTTGTGATAATACGTGTAGTGCCTTGTGTGATAATGAATATTTATTTTTAATACCTACTGCGTTTTCGGTCAAGGAAATTAGTGCAAGTGTAAAAATAGGATATTCAGGATTCGCATGGAATGCGCTCGGCTTCCTTGAAGTCATTTTCAATTAAAGATCAGTTACAAAACTTAAAATATTCAAAATGACATTTTCAGGGAAAGAGGGCCTGTATGTAGGCCAAAGCACATGACAAAGCAAAATAATTATTCTTGTGTATCACGCCATACATTTTTCATTTGTGCTATTCACCATAGGAGATATTGAATTCCACTTTTTGCAAGCACTCTTGTATATTTGTACCACCTTATATATCAGCATCTCTTTTCATTTATATTATTCATTTCACATTTTGTGTATTTTCTGATGTGTTCCTCAAAGTCTTCTCTATTTATTATGTATGAATTCTGTATAATTAACAATTTCTCTTTGTGTAGATATTTTTTACTTCAAGTAATCATGGCGAGTCTGAAAATGTAATTCATGATAAAATACAAATTCTAAATGGCTTATTTTCTATAGAGATTTCTTCAGATAGTATACAATGATAGTATAATGTTTATGTGCAACTGATGTGATTTTTATTGACATTATGAATCAATCATGCGTAGGTTAAATTTCATGCAGTTCTTTGTTGTACATTTCAAACTCCTTACCATATTTTATCTAAAGAGCTAGTAGAAAGATTATGTTATCAAGGATGTCAATGTGATTTCCCAGCACAGTTTGATAGAAATTTTTATCTTATGTAATCTAGGAATATTTTGAAGAAAGGTAATCAATGCTTTTTCAGGTCAAGTGAATGTGAACCTTGTTTCGCCCTCACTTATCATACCAAGTGAATGACGTACATGTATCTCGTGGTACCAATCTGTTTGTTATTTTTCATTTTACTCCAAATTTGGCAGTCCATTTTGCCCTGACATTTTCAAATCTTTTGAACCTTGTTCCCTTTGTGATTCTTGTTGTACATGTATAGAAAATGTCTTTTTGATTTTCGTTTTAGACATTTAACATTTAGATATGATTTTCTGCAGACTTACCGGCGTGTTTTGTGTGTTAAGCTAGATACTTCTAATGTATTAATGTAATTCCTTCTTATTTTGTGGTAACAATTATGTATTTAGAAGTTTTATACACCACTAATTGCCATTTGAAAATGTACATGTAATAATTTATGAGTAGTTTTTGTAGTCGAGAAGAACTAAAAGTATATATATATTGAGAGGAATGTTCAGATTGTAATGCCAAATTTTGAGGTTTTTATCAAAGAGAATGGATAGATTATTCTGTGTATTATACTGTTAGGTTGGGTTTAGTAGAGGCAGATTGACAAGCATAGATGTGATGAGTTCTGTATTTATTGTTCTAATCACACACTGAACACAAATCAGGCATAGTATATTGTGAATGAATATGTTGAAAGAATGATTATTAACAATACTGTCATACTATTTCCAATGCCATGTGTGCCAGGGAGGGATTTAGGTTGGGGTTCCCCAAGGTTGCTTTATCTCGCCAATACTTTTTTTCCATTTTTTTAGCTGCAGCTTTAGTCAAACCAACCGGTGATTGACAACTCTTTGCAAGAACATCTTGTTTAGAAATAGTTGGTTAAAAGTACAAACTCATTGTTGGCAGGGATTGTTGACTCAAGCCAACCTTATAATTATGTCCCTCAGTTTCCAGTGATCATCTATGATGATAATATTTACGTTGGTATGACCTATGAACTTCATTTTGTGATGGTAAAATGAGACAAAAAAAGGAAATAAATGTTCTATTCAATTCAATTCAAGATACTGATACCATTTTAAAATATTGATTGATGATGAATCCTGACAGGTTAGGGCTTCTTCATTTTACAGATGCAGAGAAGCCCATCGTTCAGGAATGTGCATCAGGATATAAATTAAAATGTGAATCACCAAACAGCTGAACCTTATATTTTTCTCAGGGGAAAATGCATGATAAAATACCCAATGTGCTTTCTCTCCCGAAAAAAATATTTGGCTCTGCTTATAGGTGATTAAAATTTTAATTTCTATCATGCATATTATGAACAGTTGGCATCTCTGTCGATGTATTTTTCCATCAATCATTTCCCAAGCGTTTTAACTTCCACTAAATCGTCGACAAAAGGATATTTGGATAATGTAATGTGGCGCTAAGAATAAAAAGATGCAAAATTATAGAGGGCATTGCTCATTTGCCACCTCAACTGATATACCCTATAACTGTTAATTTTATGAGCTTTCTTGTGTTGAAGGAATTGACCAATGTGTTAAGCTCAGGTTTCTACGCATTCAAATAGGTAAATGTGGACTTTGATTAATTCCTTTCACTTTTACATATGTTGTTGATAGATATATATGTGAAACAGTCCTTTAATAAGGTTGATTGTTTGTGATAACGTTGTGGAATTACTTTTTCAAATTCATTTCAATATTAGAGAATTCAAGCAGATTTTAAACCTACTGCAGATATTGTTTTTTTTTTCCTGATACTATAGTCTTACAGTGTCTCAACACAAATGTGAACTTATCTCTGATACATTTATGTGCCTTTAATGTAACTATAAATGAGTCACTATATCAAGCCTTGTTCACACACAGCTTTGGACGTTTATACAGTTAAGCCTAGAAGGGAGATATACATGTACCATATACCTGTTTTTGTGTAGGTTCCCTGTGGGAAAACGGGTAAACGGTAGCTTTGTCTTCTGAGCTTACATTAACTGTAAAGACGTCATGCGAAAAGCAGTGAAATCAACTCAGTAGTGCAAATGTCAAGACGTTTCAAACAACTTTGTGTTCTTTTTTAATAAGATACAGAAGTTTGAAACACATTTTGTAATTTGCCCAAATGTTTGTTTTTCATGGCCTACATGTATGTACCAAACCATCACTAGTGCCAGTATCCGTTGACTCTAAAGGCAAGGAGGCTGCACACCCCCTCCCTGATTTTTTTCAGTAAATAGTATGTACAAACATTGGGAGTGGGAGAAAAATCTAATACACAAACATTCTACTTTTTAAGACGTTCCGCAGCCCCTGAAAAATATATCCTCAATTTTTTTTTTAAGTTGGGGGATGGTGTGGGGCATGTGCTGTATCCTTATTATCTGATCTTTTTCTTATCACAAGACAAATATTGAATTTGCGAAGTCTCATAATTCTCAGACCAGCTAAACCCTACAATTGAAAAAAAATAGTCAATGGACAATCAAACTTTTTTTTTTAATTTGGTTGAAAGGAATGCAACTGAAACCTTGGTGCTTTGGATTCTATAATGGTTTGCAACAATAATGGATGCAACAGGCCCACCGTTGTTGAACATGTTGTGTGCGAATAAGGCTCTTAAATGTGATCTGTATTGTGATCTTCTTTGTGACCTTGTAAATATGTCATCTGTACTACTTCTACTGAATTGATCTATGAAGATATATTACAAAGTCCATATTTATGTTGGACGTAAGAGATTAAGAGCGTGTTGTACTCTTTCTTTGATTTCATTGTAATGCATACCCTGTAAAGATTGTTTGGGACATTAAAGCCCAAGTAAAGTTTTGGTAAAAGAGGAATATTTTCGTCCCCAAATTTTGTCTTCAAATGTTAATTAAATGAAATATAGTATTATTAACATATTGCACAAAAGATTGTGTGAAAAATGAATGAGTTTTGGTAAAGCTATAACCTAAAATGTGCAAAATATACCAGTCTCGGGTACCAGACTCTAGCAATTTAGTGATCAAGTCATTACCAGTGTCAAGTTTACAGAAACATGATTGAGTTCTAGCGGAATGAGAGGAAATGAGCAGCCATGTAAACAGTGAAATTGCAGTGTATGTGAGTTTGTGTGTTTCTGTATCAGTATATTGAGAGAGAGTGTGTGTGTGTGTGTGTGTGTGTGTGTGTGAGTTTTGTAATATGGTGTAGACAGAGGACCACAGCCTGAAATGTTACGAGCTAATCATGGACGCACTTACAATATAAGGACTGTCCTAGAATAGGTTGGAAACATATCGCTGTACAATAAAATGGCATTCTAAGAATTTTGGGTACGTCCTCGATTTGATAGTATTTGGTCAAATCAAAAATTTGATGGTTGAAAGTCTAAGGTTCCCTTTCGAAACTTAGGGATATATCCCCAGTATTAATACACTCTCAAAACACAAGGCTGATCACTACACACGCGCACACAAAAAAGAGAATTCTTCGATATACACGAAAAACCTGTATGCGTGTGTTTGTGTGTTTATGTGTGTGTGTTGCGTGTGTGTGGAGGGGGGGGGG
>BQKZ01004395.1:7793-24813 GCA_036244855.1 Temnopleurus reevesii | reverse complement strand
GACGCAAAATCTATTTTTGTCTGGCCCGCTGTAGAAAACGTGGTTCGATATTGCTAATATACAAGAATATTCACAATAGAAGCCGCATTCCTTAGACATTCCTGCGGCTTCAACAGATGTCGTGTCTGTAACTCCTATTAACCGCTAATGCTGTTAAAGGGAATTATTAAACAACATTTTTTTTTTTCTCCTGGATTGCAGTACTTGTTATTATATAGAGTAGAGCATTGTTGTGAGCAAGGTAATGTTATCCATTCAAACATTTCACAGGATGAACGATTACAAATGAGTTGAACAAAAGCTGGCCGACAGCAAAATCCTTCGTGTTTACGTTTTCGCGGACCGCTTCACGTGTTCTGCGCGTGCGCAGTTTTGCATTTCTACCGCGGTTGAGTGTATATATGGAACAATATTCCGAATTGGTTTTGGTTCCTTGTTTACTAGTTGAAATATATGAAAGCATGTTGCCCCCAACGACCAATCATATATAGCTTGATAGTTCATGAATATTCTTAGATGAGATATAATTCAAATTATTTTTCATTTTCGCAATGATATTGAAACATAAATCCAGCGTCGATTCTCACACAAGATTTATCATTTTAGGACACTGTCGATCTTTTATCCCTAACAAAAATGAAAATCAGTGATAATATAATTAAGGCTCTGTTTATGATATTTGGTGAAAGTTTGGATGAGTTGAGAATTGAAGATTTATTCTGATACTATCAGGGTTATGAAACTAATCACAATGACGTTTATTTCTCTTTTATTTATTTGCAGTTCGACTACATTACATATATTCCAGTATTGAATGCAATATACATTTCTTCAAACCTTGTATCAACTGCGAGTGTTTTGCTTGTAGCTGTTGAACAACTCATAGTCTTCAAGATCGATCCGTTTGGCACCCACAACATTCTCACCAAATCTCGTCGCATTGTCATATGTCTCCTCACCTGGGTGATGATGACGGGGATAGCAATGTCCATGCCAATGACTGGCCATGGTTTTTTGCTTGACCATGAAGATAAGCTGGTGCGTGTTTGCATGAGTAACATCTTCATCCTCCTCACTTCTTGTTGCTACATCATAGTATACAGAAACATATCCCAAACACCATTTACAACAAACAAACAGCTTGAAGAACGAAGGAAAGAGAACAAACGTGTGTTGGGAACATACGCTCTCATTTTGGGAACATCATTGATCCTCTTCACTATTCCATCACTGACAATTTATTTCATGGGGTATCATCATACAATTGGTGTGTCCTATATTTGTAATGAATTTATCTTCAAAACAATGCAACTTCTTGACACAATAGCAAACACTTTAATATATTGGTGGCGCCAGAGCGAATTCCGTGCCATTTTCAGGTGTTGAGTGGTCACGTGATATTTTTCCAACATTAAAACACATTTTATGCTCCTATTCACTTTCGTCCATTGGGAAGGTCAAATATATATTTTGTTTATACATTATATGCAGTAGATAAAAACTAATATACCAGAATATTCCATTATCTATATGCAATACTTTTCATTGTTGTGTAGAATATCATTTTCGATTTTTCTTTTAGATCGAGTGATTCAGAACATACTGTAATCAATTCGTGATTATCTTATGCTGAATAGTTCTCGTTCTGTCAATTGGCTTGCTATCAATTTATGATGTACTGCAAAAAATATATAGTTTAATGTTTATATGTCTACTCATTTACGATGTATCATAATTATTCTTGAAATAGCTCTCCAAGAGCAGTCTATGCAAGCTCACAATACTCGTAAATAGAATTTGCAGGGTTTCTTTTAACGTTTTCTTAATTAGGAGTGTACATATGATATAAATTTGTGTTTGATTATTTACTACTACGTTTTATTTTTCAAGCTCTTCAAGCGTAAACAATTGTAAAGCTTGTTATTAGTATTACTTTTAATCATCGTATCTAAAGGTATTCAAGCATGAAATATTGTAAATTGGCTAATAATTTGCGAATATTTCAAGCATGAAATAATTGTAAATTTGTGTATTGGTATTTACTTTAAGTCACTATATTTGAAACTTTACATGCATGAAATATACATATGTATTTACTTTAAGTCATCATATTTCAAACTGTACGAGCGTGAAATATTGTTAATTTATTTATCAGTATTTGCTATCAGTAATCATATTTGAAGCTTTTTAAGCATGAAATATTGTAAATGTGTGTATCAGTATTTACTATAAGTCATTATATTGGAAGCTTTTTTTAAGCGTGAAATATTATAAATCCGTGTATCTATATTATACGTCATTAGATTTTAAGCTTTACAGGCATGAAATATTGTAAACTTGTTAATCAGTATTTGCTATTTAGTTATTATATTTAAAGCTCTTTTGGCATGGAATATTGTAAATTTGTGTTTCAATATTTTACTATTAGTCATCATATTTGAAGCTTTTGAAGTGTGAAATATTGTAAATTGGTAAATAAGTATTTACTTTCAGTCACATTTGAAGCATTTTAAGCATGATATATTATAGATTTTATAGTGTAAATTGGTGTATTGGTTTATTATTGGCTTTTATATTATTTAGCTATTCAAGTGTGAAATTGTGTAGATATGTTTATAAACATGTGTATTGATATGTAGCATTAGTCATCATATTTGAAGTTGTACAAGCGTAAAATACCGGAACTCTATGTATTAGTAATTGAATAATTCTTGCCTTATCCCAATATGGATAAACACTGATTGACAGTGCTTTACCGAGAAGCTGAGAAAAAAAATCTCAGGCATTCTCGGGTAGGAATCGAATCCACGATCTCCTGATGACTAGAAAGGTGTCTTACAACTAGACCACCGAGAGCCGATGGAAGTGGCGGGCTCGATTCGTGTTATAGCAGCAGGTACTGCGTAAAGATCAATTAAATGATCTTTGTGTTGGGTAGATAAATAATTGAATAATTCTTGCCTTATCCCAATATGGATAAACACTGATTGACAGTGCTTTACCGAGAAGCTGAGAAAAAAAAATCTGAGGCATTCTCGGATAGGAATCGAACCCACGATCTCCTGGTGACTAGACAGGTGTCTTACCACTAGACCTCCGAGAGCCGATGGAAGTGGCGGGCTCGATTCGTGTTATAGCAGCAGGTACTGCGTAAAGATCAGGAGATCAGTCATCAGGAGATCGTGGGTTCGATTCCTACCCGAGAATGCCTGAGATTTTTTTTCTTAGCTTCTCGGCAAAGCACTGTCAATCAGTGTTTATCCATATTGGGATAAGGCAAGAATTATTCAATTATTTATCTACCCAACACAAAAATCATTTAATTGATCTATGTATTAGCATTTGCCTTCCCAGCCATTTTTTCTCTTCTTAATTAATTTACTAATTCGATCATTACATTTAGTCAATATCACGTACCCGCCCCATGCATGCATTCAAATTCTCGAAATGTGAATAATTATTTTGAAAAAAATAGAACTAACGGGAAACCCATATTATCTATCATATTTAAAGCTTTACAAATGAGAAAAGTGTAAATTTCTGTATGAGCGTCGTGATATTTGAAATTTTACAAGCATTTTAAATATAGCGTGAAATTGTGGATCAGTATTTACTATATAGGTTTACCAGGCTTAGTCATCGTGTTTACATTTTTACAAGTATATAGTAATGTAAGTTTGTTTATCAGTATTTACTATTTATCTTCATATTCAACACTTTACAAGAATAAAGTAGTGTAACTGTTTGTATCAGGATTTATTATTAATCAGCATATTCAAATATTTACAAGTTGAGAGTAGTGTAAATTGTTGTATCAGTATTTATTAATGTAGCAGTATCTATAATTCGGTTTTTATTAGTCACCACGTTTGCTTCACAACCATTGTACCTGCTTTGCATACCTATCCGTCAAAAATTATTTATACAATATCTAAAATTGTGTGCTTGCCAAAACGATCAAGGAAATGACAAGTAATACGTCCTCAGAAAAAGAGTACCGATTAAACGAGAACTCACCCCTGGAAATATTGTACTGACAGAGATGAAGAAAATAAGATGAACAATTTGTTAAAATTTGAACAATTACGGATAATTCATAAATGAGCAATGAATTCTCAAACTCTTAATACTGTAATGATCTGTGCCGCTCATAGGAGTCCGTTAAATTGGCAACTTTGACAAAGTCTGTGACGTCATTCAACATGTTCAGACAACTTGCCATTCATTAATGCTCCTACTACTAGTAATCCTGATAATAGGACTACAATAATAGTAAACAAAATAATAGTAATAATTTTACATGTAACTCAAATGGTGCTTAACGTAATAAAATATAATGTATGTCTGTACCGCTATAACATGCTGGATTTTCACATGAGAACAAAAGGTTCAATTAACTCTAGCTGTATTCTAAAATTATCAAATCCACATTCTAAATTTTACATTTAGTATATTTTTTTAAACGTCACGTACAAATCAAATGGAGAGTTGTCCCTCGTATGTCACAGTTTCTGCTAAAGTTGCCAACTCAGACATCATTGAAACTTCGAATATTCTCCACCTTTAAGCAGATTATCATAGTTCGTTGAAATTTTCAGTTTTCCCCATTTAATTTGTGGTTATACAGTGATAGCGCCTTATGGTTTATACAAATAATACGCATACGATTGAGACTTTTAGCAACCTTTTAACCCTCAGATTAGGCATTTTTTGTTCATTATTTTATACACGTACAATAATATCATACTTTGCAAACAATATAGGAAAAAACAATATGAATACACAAACAGAGCAGCTTTAGAATAATAGATTTGTAGAAGTGTGGGATTAAAAGATAGTTACAGTAAAAATTCGTCAAAGCATTATGGGGTTTATTTTCAATTCTTTAAATGACATGGTACATGCACATGAATGACACATTCCCTTTTATGTTTTGACATATTAATACAGACGTGTAATATCAGTTCAATGTTATGTAACACCATTGAGTTAACCAACCGCACATTTCTTGTATGAATAAACTTTACGCCTATCAATCAAACGCTTTTATAATTCTTTATTTCCATTTCATTTCCGTCAGAGTGGTGTATAACAACCAAAAGCTGATTCTTTTCAGTACATAATCTTATTTTTAGATGGGAAGTATGGCATTTGGTATATACCTTGGTATAAGGTCATAAAGAATGACTTCTTGGCTCCAAAATGAGGAATGAGGTTGACCCTTTCCTCAGAGAACAATAAGTAGACGAAGTCGCGTTACGTGTGTGACCTATCATGTCACACATGTCACGTCGTGACGTGATGGTCAACCTTGACTTGCGTTATCACATTTTGAAGGCAGCGCGCGTCTCAATCTGAAAGGATTTCGAGCAAGATATGATTACGTACTGAAACAACTCTATTTTGTTTGCTAATGCACATCTCGAATAATCGCCTAGATATAATTCCATTTTAAGCAAAAAGGAAAGAAGGGGGTAGGGTTAGCTTGGATTGGAAGGGAGTGTGAGGGAGGAGGTCAAACGGGGATGAGAGATAGAGGGGGTGAAATTGGATGGAGAGAGAGGGGAAAAGAACGGTGAAAAGGGAGGAGAGCGGGTGGGTGTAAAAGGGGAGAAGGAGAGAGAGAGAGCGAGAGAGGAGAAGAGAGGGGTCAGAGGGGAGGTGAGAGAGAGAGAGAGAGAGAGGGGGGGAGAGGGGAGTAAGAGGAGGGAGAGAGGGGGTCAGAGGGGAAGGAGGAGAGAGAGGGGGAGGGAGGAAGCAAAGGTGCGGGAGAATGAATGAGATGGGAGAGAGAGAAAAAAAGCGGTAGGAGAATGGAATGGAAGAGAAGAGGGGAGGGGATTGAAGGATGGGGATCGGGAGGAGGTTTGACATAAAAAGGGTTGAGAGAAAGAAAAGTAAGAGGGTAAGAATTTGCTGGAGAGAGAGAGAGAGAGAAATAAAGACTTTTNAAAAAAAAAAAAAAAAAAAGGTTGAGAGAAAGAAAAGTAAGATGGCAATAATATGCTGGAGAAAGAGAGAGAGAGGGGGGATAAAGACTAAGAGAGTGAGAGAGGGAGCAAAAGAGAAAGAGAGAGGAATACATCGATGGGAATAAGGGCGTGGCTGAAAACAGAGGATGATATCGAGCGGGAAGTAGGCAAAGAAGATGAATATGATTAAGTGAAAGAAAATGAAGAGAGACGGTGTCTTTGCGTTGTGTTTATGTATGTGTGTGTGTCTGTGTGTGTGTCGTTTCCCTAACATTTCCCGCTTTCATTATATACAAGAAAGAGGATAGAGAGATAGAGACAGACAGACAGATAGACGGACAGAGAGACTGAGAGAAGGGGTTAGATAAGGTGGAGGAGGAGAGGCGTGCAGATGGAGATACGGATATAGGCACAGTCACAGAGAGAAGATGGGAGAGACTTTGCGGGCAGGGACACGCAACATGGAGATATTATTTTTAGGCTTTTATTTTTACAAAAATTATAAAAACATCAATAGGTAACTTCGATATTCTTTCAATTGTTGAAAGTTGGAAACATATTTGTAAGATTTATATTCAGATCATAACAAATTGTAATGCTATGTCCGAGCAATATAACTTATACCCTCTCATTGAACACTAGTTTGATTTGTTAATCAATCGTTTTATGACGATAGAAATTACTAAAACATATTCATATGATAACAGTATAAAGTTTTATTAGATGACGGGGGAAGTAGTAAAGCCATTACCCACCTCATTGAAGTATACCCTCACATTTAACCGACTTATCACGTAGAGCAACACCTCTTTATACACGTTATACTTTAACAATTATTTACTCAAATAGATCTTGGAAATGGCTGTTGAAATTATCAAAAAAATAATAAAACATAGATTTTATTACATTGGAATTTCCTGCCCTGGACCCCCCCCCCCCCCCCCCCCCCCCCCCCCCCCCCCCCCGCCTAAACTCGTCAGCATGAGTCCACTCCTAACCAGCAAAAAAAGTTTTAGGAGGTTGGGCCATTTATTTTATCTATTCACTTTATCGGATCGCAGGCTGTCAAAAAGGGGCTTTGTTTTGTCAAAGTTTATGAAAGTTTATAAAACAACCCTTGTTATTCTTTTTAATGAACAAATTAAATAAACAAACGACTTTAAGACTGCTAACTCAGATACTACAAAAACATGTGAATAATAAACTGTTTCACTAACGATAAATGAAAAATAAACAATTCATCCTGCAAATCCTGCCAATTTCAATACGGAGGAAATCAGATAAGCGAAACGAACATTAAAATAGCGATATAAGCAATTATTTTCTTTTCTTAATATTTTTGATTTTCTGATACAAATAGAATATTCCTGATATGGACGTGTTTTGTGGGAACGTATCGAAAAAAATGTTGTTTATTCATCAATTATTCAAGCCGTTCGATATATATATTTTCCCAAAAATAATAGATAATGTTTTCCTATTCTACCCTGCCTTATCCCAAAGTTTCCAATCTAATTATTATTTTTGTTAATTCCTATCTAGTCCTTTTGGCCTTCCAGACCTTAACATTCTCTGATTCCTCAATTTTATATGTTTTTCATATTTATTCATCTTCATTATTAGAAACATAGTGCCTATCCCCTCCCCCTTTCCCGCTTTCAGTATATACCAGACAGAAGAGGGAGGGAGGGGGTATGTGAAAGAGGGGAGGAGAGAGGAGGAGAGAGAGGGAGAGGGGGGGGGGGATAGAATAGGAGGGGAATTCGGAGTAGATTCGGAGGAGCAGAAAGGGAGGAGTAGGAGAGGCGGGCAGATGGAGATACGGATATAGGAACAGTCCCAGAGGGAAAATGGAAGAGACTTTGCGGGCAAAGAGACACAAAATGGGTAGATTTTATTTTGACGCATCTAATTTTACAAACATCACAGTAACATTAGTTGGTAACTTCAATATTCTCTCGATCATTGCCATTTAGAAGCACATTTAAATGATTTATTTTCAAATCACAAAAATGAATATGTCATATCCCAGTAGCATAAAGTATACCCTCTCACTGAACACAAATTTGATTTGTTAATCAATTATTTTATGACAATGGAAATTATGAAAATATATTTATATGATAACAATATATAATTTGTTAGATGACGGGAGAACTGGTAAAGCCATACCCCATCTTACTGAAGTATACCCTCACATTTAACGGAAAATCAAGGAGTCACATACTAGTTCACATCGTTGATTAAAGCAGTTTTTAAAATCATCTTTTTTTAGATTATGAAAAGGTATATTTATGACAACATTAACACCCCCGCCGCCCATGCACCCCTCCAATCGCCGCAGATGTGTGGTAAAACAAAAAACAAACAAAAATGATAAATGGGACTTGGGAGCCATCTACTATATTAATTTATTTATATTTGCTGGTCAGCTCACTGGCTGTCAAAAAAAGACAGGTTGTTTTGTCCAAGTCAGTGAAAACCATTGGTACTTTTTAATGATCAAAGTAATCTACACAAAATAGCATGAAACCCCAAACGCGGATATAGACCTACTGCAAAAATTAAGAATGATGAATTGCATTTCTAACGATAAATAAATAGTAAACTATTCATCTGGCATACTCTCTAATACTGAGAAAATGAGAAAAAGGGCATGTGGTCCATTGCCTAGCAAATGACACAGATTGCAATTAAAATGCAGGCTCAGTTCCTTTAGTGGCACCTATTTTTTTTTGACAGATTTTCTGGTACGGATGGAATTTCCCTGCAATGGACCTTTTTGCAATAATAGTGACCATTTCGAGAAAAAACTATCGTATATTCATAAGTTACTCAAGCCGTTCTCTAAAAAATATACTCTTATATAAAGAGATACATTGATTTATTCTATCCTATCGTCATTGGTAAAACCTAGCCCTCGGAGAAAATAATCACTGCAATATTTGCAGGTAGCGATAAACATGAAACGATTTACGATCCCTCTAATTTATTGACATGATTTCATTTGTTGAATCTGATCTGTACATAGCCCAATTAAATTGATATCGATTACTTTATGAGCATTAATGAAAGCTAAACTATTGGTTTTAAGTAGAAGTTCTAAATTGGTCATTCTTTGTGGAAATTCAGTTATTGAAACACCTATCGATACATTCAGCTTGTTTTGATTCGTGGAGCTGCATATTGAAACGCTTGATAGAGTCACGTTTTAAACACAAATCTTGAACTTCGTCGATTGGGTTTTTAGGATCATTACAGATTTTCTACTGATTCTTGAAATGGAGCTAGGTTCGAATGTCACTCCGTTTGATTTCTTGAGTGAAACCTCCAGCAATGTCTCAAACGCATCGTTTTTCGATTATGACTATAGTTCATCGAATGGTACCTCAAAAGTTCTCTCATATGAGTGGTCGTCCTTCTTAGACTTTGATTCAATACCTACCATGCCTACAACAAGTTTCTGTACCTTGGAGGTAAATATAGCGCTCATGCATGTGTATGGGATCACAGCAATCATTGGAATTGTCTTCACCATCATCACTTTAATCCTGATAGCTTGTCACATTCGACTTCGGAAGAAACAGAACATTTTCCCGTTTAACATCATCCTCGCTGATTGCCTGTTCAATTTCAGCTGTGCAATGAACTATTTATTGTGGCTTAGATTGGAACTGGTATGTAGGTTTATTTAGTGTAACACAGGGGTAGGGGTAGCTGCAGCCCCAGCACATTTTGTTTTGAAAGTTAATATCTGCAAGCCTACGGGAGTGTGCAGAAATTACAAACATTGTGTATTTGGGCAATTCCACACATTTCGGTGCCAATGGATTCTCAAAAACGGAAAAAATAAAAGTCGTTCAAAACATTCATATTTGGTGATTTTCTAAATTTAATGTTTCGATCCATCCAAATCTGAAATATTGGCAACACTACTTTAATATTTTGTTTTCAGCAGACCATCGAAATTTGATGTGTTAATACCAAAAATATTTCAGTGTGAACTCCGTTACCAACGGCACTTTGTGCAAATATGGGCGTTTGATCAAATTTATTACGCAACATTAACAATTTTATGCTATGGAATAGTACAGAGAAAGTGTCGTGACTAATAAAATAGTCTAAAATTATCCCATATGCCAGTTTTGGAAATTTCTGACACAATGTATCTCAACACATAATAAATTTCAATCGTCCGTTCGAAATTTGGTTCTTTTTCAAAGTGTGCATCTTTACGGTGAAGCAACCAAATATAGTGTTTCCATCTTGCACATGATAATCAAACACTTTTCTATCAAATGCGACCAAGTTTGTATCATCGCTAGTTACGATATATAATGTATGGTGACATAAACAAACAGTGTGAGCCAGTAACGTAGCTCACAATTTCAATGATAAACAACATTACGAAATGAAACATTTGTAACTCTACTTTGTATTCATAGTTCAACTATAAACTAAAACAACGGTGATATATGTAATAACATAGTAAGATCTTGTATCTGGTTCAGAAAATATTGCATTTTTACACGATTTTCCTTCGCCATTCAAAATATTTTGGGGTGTTTATGGATTTGGATCTTGTTCAACATTGTATTTATTAACGGTAAAGCTACTAAATATAATGTTTTCATTTTGTATATGATAATCAAGCACTTTGTGGTCAAATGCGGCCAAGTTCGTATCATCCCTTGTTACGATATTCACACTATGAGGACATAAATATGCACTGGGAGCCGGTAACGTAGCTCACAATTTCAGTGACAAACAGCATTATTACGAAATGAAACATTTGCAACTCTAATATGTATCAATTTTTCAACCATAAACTAAAAACAGTGATAAAAGTGATAACTTAGTAATATTTTCTCTGTAGTTTCAACATATGCTGTAGTTCAACATATTTTGCATTTCAACACAATTTGTCTTTGCAATTCAAAACATTTTGGTGTTCATGAAATTTGATGTTTTCCTAATTGTATAACTTAACGGTTAAGCAAAATTGAAGATAATATTTTCATTTTGTACATGATAATCAAGCGCCTTGTAAATTGGGACCAAGCTTCTATCATCCCCAGTTACGATATTTGCTATATGGCATCATAAAGAAACAGTGGGAGCCAGTAACGTAGCTCACAATTTCAATGAAAACGGCACAAACTACGAATTGAAACATCTAAAAACTCCAATACGTACTCCTAACTCAACTATTAAACAATAAAAAACATTGATAACGTGGTAAAACTTTCTCTAGAGCTCAGTAGGCCCAATTACTGCACTAATCGACACATGTAGGTGAGAACAGGGGTAAATACGGGCAGTTGTCCAGTATTACCCAAAAGGCAAATGCATGTCATTTTGCCCCTCGAATTTGAATGCCAGAAACGATTTTCGTATTACCACTGCTTTCCCTTTTTTTATCCAATTTTAATTATAAAGGTTATACAATTTACAGAGTCTAGACAGTAGATTTAAGTACATGTGTTAATGCCATTATTTGATTTAAAAGTCTACGCATTTTCAATCAGAGGAAAATGTTTTATTTGTGTGCTTATTTGTTTCTGGAGCCATACAACTACTGTGTGAATATAGATATATATGATTAACATGATCATAATAATTGTAACCATTTCTTTGGTCATCACGGCTTGTTTAAACAAGAAAACTCAAGTCTTCTTTTTCTAGCACAAACCATAAGCGCGCCATTTGCTTTTTGAAGGGATGAACAGTGTTATTGATATTGATCGGTATTGAGGCAGCCCAAGTGTAACAGGGTCAGATCCACCATCTTCAGGATTGTTGGATGATTCGACAGCACAACTTGGTCCAGGAGTAGGTTCATTTTCATTGACAAGGGACCGTGTGCATCGCTTCATCCAACCATGGCAATTCGGCGTGAACTTGTCGTTTTGCCAAGAGCAATCTTTGAAACAGGAGGTTTCCTGCACATAGACCTCGGAACCAGGCATAACACTGTGTATTGTCATTGTACCTTTTACAGTCTTTGCTCCCAAGGTGCCCATCTCTTCACTCGCAATCTTTACATCTTCTTTGGTTACCATCATGTAGATTATTGTGGAAGACTCATTGGCAGCACCCCACTTGTAGAAATCGCTTGCTGTTTGAATGAGGGTGCCCTTTTTAACTGCCTGGTCAGCTGCTCTCTTTACCGCACCTCCCACACCGTCGCATGGCCCCTTGCCATGCCCACTTTCGAAATATTGTCAGGTAGCAGGAACATCAAATAACTGTTCATGGAGACTAATGATGTTGAAGATGCTGGCATTTCGGTACTGGCTAGTGGGTGAATCAGACAGATAATGAATCATCTTTAAATTCGAAACGACTTGTTCGATTCTGGGCGCTAACGCTTTTATGAACGCGTACACTGTTCCTGATGCATGGGCTGTTTCATCAGATATTATCGCAAAGCTTTGGTGCGACTGTTGGGATTCTCCTTTTGTTTTGTCAAAATGCATTACTTTAGCGCTTGCAATTTTAGATTCATATTTTGATGTTTCTGACAGAGGCACACCTTCCTGTTCGCAAAGCGTATTGTTAGCATGTACTTACGTCTTAACTTAGAGAAAGCAGACAAACTCATTGTCGTGTCTGGATTTTCCAATTTGAACTTGGAATGCAAATTTCTTAGGGTGTCAGTTAGGATGTACTTCTGCTCAGTTTGCTTGTGACATTTGATTTTGTCTTTTTGTCTTTTTTACCAGGTAGACATGTCGAATTGTCGGGCCTGTTCAAGGACACCATCACTTTTCTGCGCAACATCTCAGATTTTATTGCTGCTTTTGTTTTCACCCTTTTAGCCTTTTCCCGATACCAATTTCTCCCTATGTTAAGGGCGCGTGTCATAACCCTATGGCACCTCTGAGACTTCAGCTGTTGATTGGAAGCTTGCAAAATATATTTGCGACCTATCTTCGAATCTTGTAGGCCTTTCAGTATGATATTGTGTACTAGCAATGTTTTTTTTTTAACTTTTGGAACCTTACGAGGTGTCATACCAGATATTCTGATAATCTTTTCTGCACTTCTCACAGGGGTTGATTTGAAATTGTGAATCCTTGAACTTTGACCGAGTGAATCGTTTTTTTTTTCCGGACTTCATCTTTTTTTTTGCAAACGCCACACCTTTTTTTGGAGCTTCTCATTTTCTTGCAAAGCCTTTTTATACTTCTGTTTCGCACAAGATACACTTTTGTTGATTCTTTTTCTGGAATGATCTTTTTGAACATTTGTGTGAAATGGGAATTTAATCTTCAAAAGAACTCGACCATCGTTGTGTTGTGGCACATTAGCCGTTTCTCCTCGTAGCCGGGGACTTCTTCTTTTGGAATGCTGATCCTGCAAGTAAATAAATAAATGGAAAGATATATCAATTAAAAATCAATTAAAAAATTAACTTGTTTAAGAATAAATTTCAGAGTTTTGCTTAGCTTGGTTTTGTTTTGTTACAAATTATGAAGAAAAAAAAAAATTTCCTTTTAAGAAATACCTTTTCCCTTTTAAAAAATTGAAGTGTTATTGGCAATTAAGGTATTTTACTCTTTTAACGTAATTGAAATATCTTTAAATCAGAATGTACAAATTAGGGCAGAGACGAGGTACGACTATATACATCTTACAATGTAAAGTTCATTAACATGCTTACATTCATTGGGGTGATCGTGAAACTTGGTCCCGGAACTGATGAAGAAACAGATTGATTCATGGTACCAATATTTCTCTGCCTTTCTCTTGTTTTTCTTATTGCCAGCCGTACTCTTTCCCGTCTCGTTTTCACGTCACTTTTTAATAGACCTCTGGTCTATGGGAACGTAGTATTTCTTCACACGCTTTGCCTCACGATCCTTCCAACCAGGATCATGTTGTTTTTTCCTTTCTCTGTACTGTCGCTGTTTTTCTACGTTTGTTAAAGCCATTTTCAACCTGAAAGAAAATAAGAAGAAATGTATTCATCTAGTCATCTCTTTGTCAAAAAGCTTAATAAACGAGAGGACCACTTTTCCTTACCCGAAATAATTTGCAACCATTCAATATGTTTTATTAATAGCAGTTGATTGGTAATTAGTAAGGGTGCCTTCATGTTTATATTTCTGCAATAAATAATAAATAACACCGAATAGTAAAAAAAGTGGTTTAAAGCGAGTTTCATGCGGTATTCATCATCGTTTTATCATATTTATACTTGTACATATACGACAACTAACAGTTTTACAAATATATTAAGAAGGATGTTTTATATAAGACACGGGCATACGCAGACTCGAGCTATGCTATACTCGTGTGAGCTTCGTTACCTTGCACGTGGCTCCGAAAGGCTCCTTTGTTGTGTACATTACAGTGATAATGCATCGCTAAAGACTCGGCTACGAGACTGACATGGCTTTGCGTGATACAGGAGATCAAATTATCCACTATTTTGTGATACGACACATTTCTATAACACCATATATCATAGCTAGAACACATTATTAATCATCGTACTTTCCTAATCTTCAGAAAAATGTGAATTTAATCTTTCAAACTTACCGATTTTCTCTCTACAATTAGCAAGGACCGGCTAGTTGCTTACACCAAAAACATAATAAATCAATGTTTGCAGCTCTTGACCGTGAGATGGCGCTAAATGATAGAGTGCGTAACGTAGTTCACAGTAACGTAGCTCATGTTTTTCAATGTTTTGATGTAATTTGTAGTACTGAGAATGCTGTTATTGGCAATTCCTATATAAATGAGGTCCGGCTACCGGTACCTGTTGCATACTATTAGGAAACACTCGTCAGATAAGTGCAAACTATCTAAAATTGGTAACGTAGCTCACCAGTCTTAACAAGGTCTGTTGACATTTCTGTGTTGTGACCGTTCCAATATCTCAGGTACAAAACCATTTGAACTAGTATTGTGATTTATGGAAACTATGAGGGTCCCTTGTTCAGATAGCACAAAATACATTGACATGTTTAAATTATTTTTTTTTAAATAATGGGAGCTGAAAAGAGGTAACGTAGCTCTCGTAGTTTTCGTGGAAAGTGCAATTCATCATAAAATTATACAAAGATGCTCGTTTTCTTCAAAAGTTCATTCAGTCATCGTGTGATGACTCATTGTCAAAATAAAAAACAAAGAATTTGCAGTGAAATTTCATTTTTTTCCGAAAAAAATTGTAGGCCAAATTTAACATACAAGCTGTGGAAAGTGATTTTTAGCCATTTCTAGCCATTTTTTTATCTAAACAGGTGATAAACACATATTAATATTAATGGAAAGTATGGAAAACTATATATCTCCATGTTGGTCTCATCGAGTTCTACCAGAAAAACAACATTCCCCATTTCCTAAATGCTCTCGAAAAAAATTCTGGACTGTGGAATAGTAAAAAGCGTATAGGCACCGAAATTTGTTGAATTGCCCATTTGTGTATTTTTGACAATTTTCATATCCATATACACTTAATACACGATTGTCATTTGTCATGTGATTAATAGAAATTATTTTTCTTTTTCGCAATTATATTGAAACATAAATCCAGCGTCGATTCTCACAACATATTTATCATTTTAGGATACTATCGATCTTTTATGCCTAAAAAAATTGACAGTGATTATATAATTAAGGCTCTATTTATAATATTTGGTAAAAGTTTGGATGAGTTGAGAATTGAAGATTTATTCTGATACTATCAGGGTTATGAAATTGATCACAATGACGTTTATTTATTTTTCATTTATTTGCAGTTCGATTACATTATATATAATCGAGTAAGGGATGCAATACACATTTCTTCAAACCTTGTATCAACTGCGAGTGTTTTGCTTGTAGCTGTTGAACAACTCATAGTCTTCACGCTCGATCCTTTTGGCACGCGTAACATTCTCACCAAATCTCGTCGCATCGTCGTCTGTCTCCTCACCTGGGTGATGATGACGGGGACAGCAATGTCCATGTCATTGACTGGGCATGGTTTTGGGTCTGACCCTGGAGATGAGCTGGTGCGTGTTTGCATGAGTAACATCTTCATCATCCTGACCTGTTGCTGTTACATCATAGTATACAGAAACATATCCCAAACACCCTTTTCAACAAACACACAGCTTGAAGAACGACGGAAAGAGAACAAACGCGTGTTAGGAACATACGCTCTCATTTTGGGAACATCATTGATCCTCTTCACTATTCCATCACTGACAGGTTATTTCATGTGGTATCATCATACCTATGGTGATTTCTCTGTTTGCAATGTCTTTATCTTCCTAACAATGCAACTTCTTGACACAGTCGCAAACACTCTAATCTATTGGTGGCGCCAGAGGAAATTCCGTGCCATCTTCAGGTGTTGACCTGTCACGTCATTTTTCCCCAAAACTAAACAAAAACGTTTTATGTTTGTATTTACTATCGTCCTCTGAAAAGGTAAATTAGACATAACTCTGATTATACATCAGTTGTAGTATAGACTATGAAGATTGTCTTTTGTTATCTATATATCCTCTATTATTGTGCATACATATTTTTTTTAATATTCCTGTCTTTTCTTTTCCAGTGATTTTCAACAATAATCAAATGGTGAATATGTTATGTGTAATAGTTTTTTCTGCCAGTTTGCTTGCTCTCATTACCATGTGCTAATTTATGATACAATGCATTATAATTGTTATTATATCCCTTACACTAAGATCGTTGCATTGACAGTGTACAGGCGAGAAAAATGAATAGATTTGCTAAGAAAGCCGTTTGCCATTGAATAGTACCATTGAATAGTACCATGGAATAGTACCTTTTCGCGCGCATGCGTAGTCGGCTAAAACAGACCTGCCCGCGCGCGAGAGAGACACTACTTCCCAGCTACACGGCACGGGCAACTTCTGGCGGGCTTCGTCCGCATGATGTGCTCAACGAGAAGACGAGCCAGAGACTAGAAAAACAATTTATCAGATTATCAAATTATCATTAAAGCCCAAGTATAGTTTTGGTAAAAGCGAATATTTTTATCGCCAAATTTTGTCTTCAAATCTACTTAAAAAGAAACATGA
>BQKZ01004394.1:0-27564 GCA_036244855.1 Temnopleurus reevesii | reverse complement strand
AGGAGAAGGAGGAGGCAGAAGTGGAGAACCTTGAAATATGGCATTATTCAGAGAAAACTGTTATGCTCCCAATACGGCAAGTAAAGTTTGAGGTTACATTGTTATACAAAAAGTACCATGTTAAACTTTAAAAAGAATTTGCACAGTTGCTTTACAGGCGTTAGTTGTCTTATCATATTTTCAACTTTACGTACAAAAAAACACTTCTGCAAATGCTGTTGCAGCTAATCATAGAATTATTATGCACTTCTTTTGCTCATGAGACTTAGAGCATGTAACCAAAAGCAACAGCTAGATCCCTATTCACATTTTATATGGCAACTTTGCGTGCCTATAGAAGAAAAGGGGTACCACATCTTCTCTATGAGCAGAAGGAACCAAGTGTTTGGACTAAGTAAACAACTTCTTTCAAGCTTTCACAATCCATGGCCAGTGATATGCAAGATGCGAACGTTGCAGATTTACCCCCTTTCTAAAAATCATTGAAATACAGCTCATCTGAACAAAATCTAGCCATGGCCCTGATATTGCTTAATGAACACAAAAAGAAATAGGTTCCGTTTCAGTTCACTGAAATGGTGCGACAAAAAATTTCATATCTGTTCCATTGTGCTGATTTTTTGTTTGTTTGTTTTTGTATCCCTAGACGTATTCACAGAGAGAATCTTGCTGCATCCTTCTCCGTCTCTCCAAGCTTAATGAACACAAAAAGAAATAGGTTCCGTTTCAGTTCACTGAAATGGTGCGACAAAAAATTTCATATCTGTTCCATTGTGCTGATTTTTTGTTTGTTTGTTTTTGTTTCCCTAGACGTATTCACAGAGAGAATCTTGCTGCATCCTTCTCCGTCTCTCCAAGCTTAATGAACACAAAAAGAAATAGGTTCCGTTTCAGTTCACTGAAATGGTGCGACAAAAAATTTCATATCTGTTCCATTGTGCTGATTTTTTGTTTGTTTGTTTTTGTTTCCCTAGACGTATTCACAGAGAGAATCTTGCTGCATCCTTCTCCGTCTCTCCAAGTCAGCCCACCTCCTCCCTACCATCCTCCATGCCATCCTGGAGAGAATCGAGAAAGTTTCCACCTCGCTGCGCAACATCCGTCACCATGGCAACCCACTCGAAGTCCAGCTCCTGGAAAACTCCTTCTTCCTTTTCTCTGCGATGGAGGATGTTCTTGTTTCTGTACAGACGGCTTCAACAGCAGCATCACGTTCATCGATAAAGAGCTGCAAAAATGCACAAGCAACTCTTGGAAGCTCAAAGGAGAAGACATCCAAATTTGGCAGGACTCCCTCTAGTGCCAATATTAGGCCAACCTCATTGAAAACCTGTGATGACAACGTTGACACTCACAAGCGGGATGCCGCTACAATAGGAAAAACAGTGAGAGGAAAGAGTGGTAGCCAAATACAGAAAGTTGGCCTGGATCAGGGCTTTAGGACGAATATACAGCAGAGACTTGAAGACAGTCTCCTTCATATTTCTCATGACTTTCCGCTGTATGCTCAGTATGTATGGCGACTAACAGGTATCCTTGAATTGATGATTCAGTAATTTGATGCAGAGCTGTTAACTGTTCCTATTCTGCAGGTTTTGTATTCTTTTTATTCAAGTAAATAACTAAAGGATAGGAATACTGTAATTGATGAATTGGGAATGAATTGCAAAGATGCCAACTGTTCTTATTTTGCCAGATTTGTTATGGTTTTTTTTTCAACCAAAAGTCAGCAATACATTTATCCTGTGACCTCACAAATGTAAACTTTTCATATTTGTATTCAAATTGCATGGCTAAGAATTTCAATTGGTAGGTAATGAAAATGGCTAACCCAAACCTTTGTTCCATAGACTGACCAGTATCCAGTTAGAATTGCTCCTTCAACATGTTTGTTAACAGGCACAGGGCAAATATCCAATAGGCTGTTGGACCCTATTGATTTCAATCGGAAAGTTGAAATGTTGGACTTTGTTGGCCCAACAGAAAGCAATATATAATATTTAGATGCTATGTTTTTCCATCTTGCCACGAACATTAGAGATTTAATGGTGCCCATTCTACCCCTCATCCTCCTTCTCCTCCTCATCTTCCCTTTCACTTATCATCATCATCATCATCATCATCATCATCATCATCATCACCAGGCATAATCATCATAATCATTGCCATCATCATCATCATCATCATCATCATCACAATCATCACAGTCTTCACAATCTTCACCATTACCATCATCATCATCCTCATTATAATCATCAACATCATCATCACAATCATCACCATCATCACCATCATCATTATCATCATCATCATCATCATCATCATCATCATCATCATCATCATCATCATCATCTTTATCATCATCATCATCTTCATCATTACAATCATCACCATCATCATCATCATCATCATCATCATCATCATCATCATCATCTTCTTCATCATCTTCATCATCATTATGATCATCGCAATCTTCACAATCTTCACCATTACCATCATCATCATCCTCATTATCATCATCAACATCATCATCACAATCATCACCATCATCACCATCATCATTATCATCATCATCATCATCATCATCATCATCATCATCATCATCATCATCATCTTTATCATCATCATCTTCATCATTACAATCATCACCATCATCATCATCATCATCATCATCATCATCATCTTCTTCATCATCTTCATCATCATTATGATCATCACAATTATCACCATCATCACAATCATCATCATCACAACTATCCTCAACATCCCCTCCTCCCCTTATCATCCTCTTTGTTATCTATACCACCACCACCACCATCGTCGTCGGTCGTCATTGCTTTTGCCACCACTATGTTTGCTCTCTAAATTAGTAATATTAGAATTATAGTCTGTCCTCCTCGTAGTCACTCTTGGAGTGAGACGATAATTCTATATTCTAATAGTATCTCTTTATTCTCACTGTGATTATAAGGATGAAAAATAGGAAGGCATTTTTTATATTTTCTTTCGTGCTGTGAATTCAAAGTGAAATATTTTCTTTTTCTTTGTTAAACACAACGACTAATGCTTGAAACTTTGAATAGTTTGGATTAAATTTGAAATCGACAAGGAAAACTAGTATCGATTTTAGCTTTTCATGTTTTTTTTTCAACTCGTTGCACACTCTTCAAGGATGTCTCATATTTGGAAACTTTTTAAAGATTCCATATGCTCTAATTCACCCCAATTGTCGGTGTTAACACCCTAAACACTAAGAAATTAGGGTGTTACAGTTTTGCATTTTCAAAATAGCGAAGGCCAGATACGGTTACGGGAGCTGCTATTGTACCAGACCTGTGTTGATTTAACACCGACTATAGGTTTTCATATTCGGTAATGGCAGAGAAGTGTTAGAACAACACCAGTGCTGTGTGAAATAGATAACAGTGATATAGTTAGTATTTCTGAAATACCCCTTTCTGTTTCAATGTTGGGATTGATTTCAAATAATTCCTTGCTGGTGTTGTTCTAACTAGAAAAGTGTTAGAACCAGTGTTACAACACTTTTCTACTGTTGCCCAATATGATCACCAAGTCGGTGTTACATTAACACCCTACACACTAAGAAATTAGGTGTTACAGTTTTGCATTTTCAAAATAGCGAAGGCCAGATAGGGTTACAGGAGCTGCTATTGTATCAGCAACTGCACCCTAGTGTCCGTAACATTTTAAACTCAAAGTAATTTGGAGATCCTTTGTGTGTGTTAAGAAATAAAGACAGTAAAGCTATCAATTCATTAATTTTGTGATTAAATCTTTAATAACCAATGTCTGAACAACAATACAATTTCATTTGTCACATACTGGATTCAAATATTACCAGATTTCTGTCAAAAAGAAATGAAAAACAAAACATTTTATTCATACACACTTACAGAGTCCGCATTAACATGCACGGAATGGCAAGTCCCATTTGATTTAGAATCTCACCATTAAATGTTCCATTGTTATCATGATCACTTCTATCAATTGAATGATTTTTGTGTTGGGTGGATAAATAATTGAATAATTCTTGCCGTATCCCAACATGGATAAACACTGATTGACAGTGCTTTACCGAAAAGCTGAGAAAAAAATCACAGGCATTCTCAGGTAGGAATCGAACCCACGATCTCCTGATGACTAGACAGGTGTCTTACCACTAGACCACCGAGAGCCGATGGAAGTGGCGGGCTCGATTCGTGTTATAACAGCAGGTACTGCGTAACTATCAATTGAATGATTTTTGTGCTGGGTTGATAAATAATTCAATAATTCTTGCCTTATCCCAACATGGATAAAAACTGATTGAAAGTGCTTTACCGAAAAGCTGGGAAAAAAATCTCAGGCATTCTCGGGTGATCACTTCTATTCCCGTAAAACAAATATGACACAATTAAATCGCGCTGCGGGATAACTGATAGAACTCCATCAAGGCTTGAATGAACTTATTATGTATATTTCAAAAGGTTACTTGAAGATGTAAAAAAATTCTGTGTATATAATGCGGTGTTTATAAATGATATTATAGTAAAAAAAAAATAACTGCCAGGGTAGACTGCGGCTTATTCTTATCTTAATTTATGCTCAAGTTCGAAATACTGCTTTGGAGACGGTGATTTCGAAGCTCATGGTTACACGGACAATTTAAAACATCTCATTTATCTCGTAGCTTGTGCACCAGAAATATAAGTTTGGTTATTTAGAATCTGAGTCATGGGACGATTTAGTTGATTTCGTGGGAATCCCGATGCACATTTAGGCTATTTTAAAACTATACGAATTCATTTTTCTATATCAATTACAAAAAATGGTCAATTTAATGAGTCCGTGCAGAAAATAAATGCGGCCATTTTTTTTTAAAATAAATACGTATCATCAAGGTTATCTGTATTGACTATTATTATCATTTCTACAACCTCTTCTGATCAAGGAAAATGTTTCATATTTTATGTACTCATCTGAAAGGTGTGATTACAAATTATTTAACATCACATACTAGTTGCCAACTTTGGATGACACACTGGGTGACTTCAAGTATGGTGTTCGGTGTTGGTGTTGGTGTTGAGAGAGCAAGACGGTCCGTAAACCGAGCTCTAACACCGTTGGTCAGGTTACAGAAGTGATACAGAAACGACCGGAAATACGTCAGAATCTTGCGAGGTCTACCCCAAACGCCGACAGTCTTCAAGTTTGGTGGTGAGGCTGGTGTTGGTTTTGCTGCAACACCAACACCAGCGTTCAACACCGTACTTGAAGTCACCCACTGTCCGTGCGATCTTTGTTGAAATCTATTCGACCAATGGTGATGTGAGTGCTCTGGTTCTTACAAATCCACAGTAGTATAAAACACGATATAAACTATTTCAGTAACATGAAGTGGGTCATGGGACAACGGATCTGTACGCCGTCTATTGAACTGTGCCAACACATCAATTTCCAGCCGGTTCCTATTTGAAGAGCATTACCAAGGAGCATTGAATTGACGTTCGACTTAATTTTACAGAAATTTTATATCGTCATGTAGGCTACCATAACCTTGAGCTAAACAATTAGTTGTTTCAATATAAGAAGTTGTGAGCGATTTTATTTCCAACAAGATAATATCCCAAAAATATCATATTTCATGTGAAATCACAGTCGTCACATGTAAAAATTGTTTAGTGGTTCTGACACCCACCTCTCAATTATAGAAGGTCGGCGGTTCGAATCCCATTCATGGCTTTAATTTCCTTCAGCAAGAAATTCAATCATACCGTGCTCATTATTAACGCAATCAAGGTATATTCCTTTGAATATCTATAAAACCATTGATATTATTTTGATCATTAGTTGAAGAAATAGAAATACTACTAAGTATAGGTGAATATATTTTCAAAGCAAAATATGATTAAGGTGTGAAAATGGACAAGAATAGCTTAGGATAGACATTTCTCAAGGTTTATCTTTTAAAATCATTAATTTTCCTATAAAGCTGTCAAACAATAAAAATGAACAGATCCCTGATCTCATTTCATTTAGCAGCACCTACGAACAATGAAATTTAATCATATTATCATGCAGACATTTTAAAGATATACCTCGATTCGTTGAATCCATGCAATAATTATTGTTAATATTAAACAAGTATTATCATCAAATACACTTGCTTCCTCTCTAAATATCTAGAAGATTAAAAACTGTACAAAGGATTGCAACTCTTTTCCGCCTTCAAATATTAATATTTCACAAATAAAAATGATAGGCTGCACAAGAAATAGACTGAATAAGAGAATTCTCAAAACAGACTCTTTTACATATTCAAATACAAGTATTTCAGTAGACTTTTGAATTATCTTATCACATAAACTAAAAATACAAATTACGCTTAACTAAATTCCAGAAGTGGTATGCGTCTATATCTTAATAGTTTATACCTGAATTAACGTAGCCACAAAATGTAAAATGGATACAATGCATTCTTCTAATCCATTAATCATGTTAATACCCTGTTCAATTTTCCGTTTACGAGTCATCAATACATTGACCATAATCTAAATTTCTTAATTTTCCTCACAATTTTATTTTTCATTAGTCAGTGAAATGTTTAGTACGTTGCTTCCAAACTCCCGTTAGATAAGTTATACGGATTCTTACACAAAACTTAGTCATTTGATCAATTCAAAATGCAGGCACGATTATAACATCTACCATACACAGAATGGCCAAGAAAATACATGGAAATGCAATTTCATGGTATGATTTTGAGCAATTGCTAAAATGGCAGTTTCTAATCATTCCGTTTTATTCGACCACTCTGTATATATATAGGCATTGCTGAAATCACCTAACTTTCGAATTTATGCAAATTTATACCAAATCTAAGATTTTAGAAGCAAATATGAGTCAGATGCAAACCTCAGGGTAATTAGATTGAAGTTTATTTAAATGCACTGAGAAATCTAAGGACAGATAGACTGAACAAACTAAATAACTCCCCACTCAATTATTTACAATAGCAATAGGGGGTTTTAGAAATTGGTGAACGGTAGAAAACGAGTGCGCATTTGATATGCCTCCGTCCAACAATTGCGAAAACACCCAAACATAGCAGACCTCTAATTCGGCAAACATGTTTGACATCTGGGGGTGTTTCATAAAGCTTGTCGCCAGAAACAAGCAGACCTTCTCCGACAGTTTCGATAGCAATAGTTAGCAACGGTGCTTTTCGTCCAACCAGAATCGAGGATTTCGTTGGATTAGTCAGTGCCGACAAGTTGTCGCTAGCGACAAGCTTCATGAAACGCCCTCCTGCTCTACATTTCTTTGCGGAATAACTTGGAAGTAGTGTCTTTAGTGCACGAGAGCCATTGTTGAAAGTTGTTTATTTTGTTCAATTTCTTTTTACCATGCATCAGTGATTCACGATGTTGGAAATCATAGCAGACTGTTCGCGACGCGAGCGTTATGAAGACGTCAAATCTATGGACGGCCGGCCGATATTGCAGTTAGCACAATATTGAACATACATGTGCAAATATTACTATTTTCTTTAAATTCAATAAAGTTTTTGGGAAGTAGTAGCTTCATATGAAGGGACATTTAATGTAATTGTAAATCCCTTTTAAAATGACTACTTCATCCACGGATTTTGCGGTGCAAAACTGAAACATGCTATAAATACATTGGGCTTGATCAATTTTAGTTGCATTTAGATACATTAGTTATCCCAATAGATATTTGTTTTTAGAAATATAGTTGGATGAAAATACACAGATTTGTCATTTCAATTAAATGAAACATTCTGATTTTCACTGACAAAAGAAAAAAACACACCTTCATCTCATTACAGAGTGTAGAAAGAATGGCTCTAAAATGGCAAAATTGCCATTAATCTAAGGTGCACAACAGCCCTGCATATATTCTTTAAATGGACAGCCAAAAGAAAGAGTAGATTAAAAATTCTAGACCGATTGTAATCTGAAACCACTATTTTATTGAGCAAATTTTCACATTTTAATCAACAATATAAGATTACGGCTCAGTTGCATATTCCCCTGAATTGCAACAGAACAATATTCTTAATTAATGATACACAGTCCCAGTTCCATAAATAATTTATAATGCCCATTGATTGACAGTTAGACATGACTTCTGATGAAAATTTTAGCAAAGTCTCCTCAGTAGGCATAAGCGTTGTGCAAGTCTTTGAGATGAGCGCCATTTGCGTACCATCCCAACCCTGTCCTATCACACATCGCACTTGAGTTGTGAAAGTAAGGATACTCCTTAGGATCCCGGCATTGATCAGCTATTGCTGCCTCCGCCGTGCCGTACGCAGCGTAGGCAGACGTCCGCGCTAGAGCTGTTGTATTCCCTGAATAGCACATGGACGAGTCCTTTGTGGTTGAATAATAGTCGGTAGGTCGGGCCGTTCCATTTGTGGATGGGGGAGAGGTGTGTCCATTGCGGAGGGATGATGATCGGCGACTTGGACTTGTGGTCCGCGTGCTGTCGTAGTTCGACGCGTGGCGGTTTAGGTCCGTTGTGCGCGTCGAGTACGAGATATCGTGAAGGTCACGCGAATCGCGGCTTTCGGCGGCACTTGAAGTGTTCTTCCTCGTCGATGTGTTCTCGGCGGAGTTCGTGCTTCGTCTCGTCTCGGTCATGTGATGGGTGTTTGTGACGTCACTTTGAGATGTATTTACGCCGTTCAACCGACTGTTGTTCAGTTTATGACGTTCTTCCTTCACTAGCCTCTCCGTGGCATGAACAAGACTCTCGAATTTCCGGCTACCATTGCTGACAGAATCGTTCTCCCGTCTTTGTCGCGATTTCTCCTGGCTGTACGTCCGCGGGGACACCGCGGTAACACCAGACGGACTACCTGTTTGAGCGGGCGAGGACACGGTGTGTGAGTGTTCGGAAGCTACGCCGTGATTCGGTGACGTAATCGAAGTGCATGACTGTGCCAGGGTCTCTAAGTGCCGAACTTCGCCGGTATCATTGCAACATGTGGAGGTACTCGGAGCACTTCGTAAGGTCTCGGACGCCGAATACGAGTGCGAGTGTTTCCGAGTGTCCGCGTACGCCGATGACGATGCCGCGTCCGTCCCATACCCATGCGCGGCCGTCCACGTGAAATAACTCCGCGCGTCTGCCGACCCGTAATACCGATCCTCCCCGTAATGTCCGCGGTACGACGAAAACCGATCGTTGACGCACTGCGCGTACGCCTCAGCCGTCGGGTACGTGAAGGAATTTCCGTAAGCGCTGTAAGCTCCATCCGCGTACACATTATGCTGATACCCCGCTGCGTAGCTGGCCGAGTACATTGCATTGTACCTGTCTAATCCTTCTTGGTATGCCGCAGTCAGCTGCGGGGTAGGGACGGGGACCTCACACGCGGTGGCGTACTGGCCGTAAGTCCTGGCCTGCGTGTACTCGGTGGCCGCTGCCGCCGCAGTCATGGCGTCCTGATAGAGCAAGCTCTGGGTTGGAGTCTGCACCTGGTATGGCTGGTATTTTGAGGATTTGCTCTTCTTTTTGCTCTTACTGGGCCGTGTCTTCTCCTCCACGTTCGCGAAACTTGATTCCGTTTTAGCTTGGAGCTGATCGAATTGAAGAATGAGTTCCTTTTCCTCCATTTTGCTGAAACAAAGAAAAGCAAAGATCATATATGAATTGTGTAAGTCAATCTTCTGTCAATTATATCAACGGTAATGATGAAGTATATCTTTAAAAGTCGTGGCCTGGCATACTTGGATGAAGGGCAAGTCCAATTGTATTTGCAAAATCCAATGTCGCATAGAAGCCCGACTCAACACGATTCAACACGATTGTAAGTCCAGTTGAGTGATCTTAGTTACATATCTCTCTTTTTTCAGGAGCAGTAAACCAGCCTTCATCGAAGATCTATAAGATCCCAAATGTGTTTCTCGAGACATAATGATATATGATGGAAACAAAACGTCAAATGCATATGCGCCACCTTTTTCGACCTATCACTGTGACCAACAGAGACAAAGGATTTGGAAAGAGTAAACAACTTCTTTTGAAGCGTTAACAACGGCTAGAGACACACAGAATAAATTTCCTTCAAACTTATTATATGACGAACATGTGTCGCACCTCTTCAGTGAATAAACAGAGAGTATATTTTCATTTGTGATCGCTTGAATGAAGTTGTTTTCTTTGTCCAAATCCCTTGTCCTCTAGCTCTGTGTTTAAATTGTCCTCGAAAGTGGCCCATTGTGAAGTCATGCGATATAATTTGGTTGTATTGCCCGAGCCTAACATGTCATCAAATATAGAGACAAAGAAAAGCCACCCTGGAAACCTTACCTAAGAACAGTATTCACGCTGACGATACAATGAGGTCTAGATGAACGGCTGTTGTGGACGATGGTGGCAGCGCTCTGCATCCATACCCAGCCACCGTGTTTGGAGAGGAACCGGTAGTACCGCGTTGTGGCCTGTCCCTTCAACAACACTGTGAAAAGAAATAGAAAATGGAGTGATTTTGACTGCCAGCAAAGGGCACAGAGCCCATTCTTGTTTCCAAGATCATCCCACGTTAGATTGTCCATACTCTATTCATGTCCTCAATAGAAATCAAACTAACACCCTCAGAAATAAAAAATCGACATAGAGAATCTTTAGCAAAACACCAAAATGTTTTGTAGATGAATCAGACAATATATCATGACAATTAACTTACAAGGAAACAGTCTGTGATAACTTATTAGACAAGGAAAATTCGGCTGTTCACCGGCTGAATTTGAATAGGTTGTAAAGCTCTCGTCACATAAAATACCATATTCAACATGATATAACGAGGTTCTCTGTCCAGTAAGCCTTCTGTGATCTGAGTAATAAGTCCCTCTTCGTCCAGGGACAATTATTCTGATTAAGGCCCCAGTCATATAGAACCCCGGAAGCAACACGACTGAACACGACTCTTTGTACAGTTCACAGATAACTGCCTCTGAACAAAGAGTCGTTTTGACTCATGTTGCTTGTCGTGTTCAATCGTGTTGTATCGGGGCTTCTTCGTGACTGAGGCTTAAGAGAACACAGTAAATAACTTACAAGTGTGATGTGCATATCGTATATGCATGATGTCCATCGGATGAACGAAGTGATAGAGTGTCTTCTCGATCAGGTCCTGTGGTTCGTACCCTGTTAAAACTGCAACTCTGAAAAAACAATTGAATGAAAAGGGATTCGGTTACTCACAAAGATAGTATACAGCAAACATATGTAATAGAGGGATTGCAATGGATTGAACCCACTGTTGTCTAATGCCAGATGTCTAAAATGAGCACAAAAGTGATTTGAAGGCCATTGGGCACGATCAACTTAAAACTTATCCCCTTCAGCACTCACCCATGAGCTACTAGTCGACAACTCTGGTCCCCCCCATTGTATATTTCTTTCCACCATGTCCACCGACAGCCCCTTACGCCTCTTGAGGAACTTACAATTGTCTTCTTCACCAAAACTTTGGTGCCCCTTAATTTTAACCGGGGGAGGGGGTGGCTTGAGCCTCCAAAGCTCACCCCTTCCGAGAATTCCTTTTAATTAGAGTCTCATGCCTGGGACATACTTCAGTCATACTTACTTTCCATCAAGAAAGATGAGTTTCATATCAAGACTCGCTCTGAACATGAACATGTTGTTATAAAGCTTGACTTCTGTGAGCGAGCTGGGAGGTAGGGAATGGCCGATGGCCACCAGGCCGACATTCTGGTAGCAGCCGTCGTAGGGGGCGATGTCCATGGTGTACTGCTTGATCTTCAAGTAGCCGTGGCAATGGATCACCTGAAAGATGGAAAGTTGAAACGAAAATGACAAGAAGCACTAGGAAAAACACAATAACAGTAACCATATGCGATGGATTCAGCATGGAATATCAACAAAAGAATCCCTTGGGCCAATTTCACGAAATGGTCTTAGCTACTTCTTGTGCCATCTTATTAACATAGACACAAACGTTGATACGTCTATGTTATGAGGATGGCTCATGAAATCAAAACGTCTTAGCCAGAAGAAAATAGCTAAGACCATTTGTGCGATTGGCTCCAGAAACACATTAGTGGTGTATCAAAATTCCCATTGGTTTTCGTTGTAAAGGAACTCACTTTTCATACTTCAAGTTCATATGGGTTACCCAATTTCTGTATGAAATATACCTTCAGAGTACATGCTTGTTAAACATTATATGTTTATAATCTTCATTGTAGGTAATACAAAATCCCAACTATTCTCTGGAAAATGCTGCAACATCATGTAAAATATTTGACATATTTTTTAATACTCGTTATACTCTTTTAAACTTAGAGAGCATTGAAGTTAGTTAAAAAAAAATGCAAGTGTTTAGCATTCAAAATGATACATGATATAATAAAATATTACAGAAGCGGTCTACAAAGATTTCGATATAATCCACTCTTCTAATTCTTTCTCATCTCCTTCATCTGTCTGTCTCAACAAAGTTCATTTCCTCCATCTTATCCTTGCCATGCCATCCTCCCTCCATTTCATCATCCTTCTTTCCACCCTTAATTCTTCGCCTGTCTTGTATCACCACGACGTCAATTCATCTTGAATAAAATTTCACACCTCCGATATTAACAACCCCAGTCCATATCATATCATTCCCTTTCCAACACACGTGGTCCGCCAATTACATCTTCCATAATTATCTACGATTATATATATCGGCATTGAATGGCCAATTAGAGTATCCGTCGCATTCTAGGATTATAACTTCAGTGGTGAATGACCAATTAGGGTATACGAGGCGTTCTAGGATTATATGTATCGGTGGTACCTTATAACCGCCGGACGTTAATCCAGCGTTCCGCTTTGCCAGCACGCACTTCATCCGCAAGAAAAATTGGCGCTCCAGCTCATAATCTGAAATGAAATTGAGAAGAAAAAAGAAGAAAGATTCATAAATCATGATTTTTATGAGTTTTAGATACCTTTCTCATGAAGGAGATGATTTTTAGGGATGTTGCATTGAGACGATTTTATGCCAAACTTGTAATGGAATTCAATTAGGTCTAGAATTTAATGATGTGCAGGAGAAAGTTAAATACTAACCCTAGCTTTTCAAGAAGACCAAACAAAAGTATTTCACAAATAATGAGTTAATGCCCATGAGACATTGCAATCACATAGAACTGTAGAACATTAATTTTCTTAAATATCTTTTCGCCATTAGGTTTTTCCAGATTTTTTTTTTCCTCATTAGGTTTTCTCTGGTTTTTTCAACCTAGGGAAAAGAGTTCGGCATACGGTATTCCAAGTAAATCTTCATGTACATATACGTCTGACTGATTTTAATCATGTTAATTGCCGAGTTTTATAATATGTGACTATGTTAAACACGATATGGGCTGTTTCCGCAGGAATTAGGTCGTGAGGAGGCAGAGATGGCCGGTTCCGATTTCAACAGCATTATAAACGAACATTGCGTTCGACCTAATCTTTCGGAGATGGTTTATATCGTGTTGCTATTAGTGTAAATAGTTATGTTTAAGTTTTTATTACTATATAATACACAGTGCCGAGTTTTGCTACTGTATATGCTCATGCAGTAATGTATTTCTTAAACACGATATGGGCTGTTTCTGCGGGAATTGAGTCGAGCGGAGGCAGAGAAAGGCCGTTCCGATTTCAACAGCATTACAAACGACCATTGCAATCGACTTGATCTTTCGGAGATGGTTTATATCGTGTTGCTATTAGTGTAAATAGTTGTTTTAAGTTTTATTAATATATAATATACACTGTTGAGTCTTGTTACTGTATATGTTCATGTACTTTTTATCATGCAGGACCCCTCGTGATACCAACATCTTGTTGAGAGGGCATCCTGCTAAAATATTGATCAATAAATAAATAAAAATAAAGATAAATAAACCTTTTTGTATCATATTGTTGAACGGTGAGGATAAGTTAGTTTATGCGGATGGGGTTAAAGGAAATCGATATCTTTGTTCTACAATCTTACCGGATTGTTGTATTTATGCGAGATTCCGTACTTCATTTTTTACTCTTTACTACCGCTACATTTCTTTTTTCTTTTTTTTTAATGAAATCCAGAATCTAATGACAATTAAATTATATTCTATTAATGCAAACTCGATTGAAACAGTTTCACCATGGCAGTAGTTTAGACATTTTAAGCCTAATGAATACTTGCTCATTTGTTAATTATTAAATAAAACACACATTTGTTACATATGTGAGAAGGAATTCTGTTATGTTGGCAAACAGTGACATTTTGTTTATCATAATTTTGCAAAATGACGCACCTCAAAAATAAAACAAATTCGATAACAGAGGCACGAGAGGGGATCGAACCCTCGATCTTCGGTTTACGAGACCGACGCCTTACCACTTGGCCACCGCGCCTATTTACACGAAGACGTTGTTGCGAAATAAATAATAAATTGACTTTTAAGCTCCTGATGCAGGTAGTTCATTGCCACACATCACTGAATACGAATTAACACCTCGTCAAAGACCTCCCTCGGATAGAACGCCGATTGGTATTGTACATCGACGAAATTACGTAACCCTATTATTGTCGTGTTTTGATTAACGCTCCTGGTTATTGATGCGCAACTGCTACACTCCTACAGATATTTATCCACGTGGTTATTGGTACAATCGGATATAAGATCAGGTTCACCATGGAAATTTTGAACAAAATATTTTTCAAAACTACCAATGATTGACGGTTTAAGGAGCCATTTCTTAGACATGTATAAAACAATATTTTCATGAATAACGTTGCCGACAAAGATCGCTCGCTTTTTCACCGAAGACCCGGAGAACTAAGGTGTCAGTTCGAAGGTTCGTAAGGTTGCATTTCTATTGTATTTTATTGCTTTGTTTAGATACATGTTCATCTAGAAATCTGAATATCTACAAGTTTTGCCATACCTTTTTATTTATTTATCTACATATCGACCTACCGAACTACTTAAAGGAGATTAACGTATTCATCCTTTTGGAAGTTTTATTAGATTTTCTATATTTATTCATATCTATTTACCAATAAATCTATCTTAGTGAGGAATCCTTTGGGAGAACAGTCGGGTACAGAAAAGCGGCTTTGATCAAATATCAGTATTACATTATTATTGCTTATTTCACTGTAATTTGCCCAGCAATGTGGGATGACCTTGTAACTATGAGTGAAGATGTGACTGCTGATGATTGGCTCAAAATCCTCATGTAGATGATGAAAAACCACCAATTGTTGCAGGGTCACACTTTCTGTGATATTTCGTCCATATATTCGATTTTATTCCCGATAATGCCCATAAAATATGAATACATAAAAGAGAAATATGACATAAGGAATAAAGATTAATACCTGATGAATTGCCCATTTCAGAGCCGTTACCATTGTAAGCAGTCACACCTACAGGCTGATCCAACCCACCCTGTTGCCAAAATAAATTATTCTAAATCCGATTTACGAACTGTATATTAATGTTTTGTTTAATCAATGAATAATTGAAATTGTGATAAAGGATCTCCAAACATGACATTTCAAACGGAATACGACAATAATAATTATACCTTTTTTTATGTGGTTTTAGAGCAGGTTGGGATCAGTCTATTGGTGTGACTGCCCTTATGAAGGGCATTTGTATTATTCGGTTAATTGTATTTATTCATTTATTTATCTATCTATTTATTTATTTATTCGAATATTATACAGGCACAAAAGATCAGCAAATCCGCTGTTTTCAATCAATGTTCTGATAGTATAATGAAATGATACAGAAAGCATGAACAATATTAACAAGTAAAAGGCAAATAGATGTAAACTAAAGTGATGGTTTACCTGTTAGTAGATGTGTATGGTAGGGTTGGTGGGCGGTGAGTAGAGCAGTCATCTCGTCGTGGTCAGCGGGATGAATGTATTCATAGATTGAATTCCCTGTAAGCTCCACCTGTGAAAAGGGTACAGATATAATTATTACGAGCATGATTAATAAAGAAATCATGAATAAAATAAATGTGTCGTGTATAGAGCTTCTGACTCTCGCAGCCAGAAGGTCATAGGTTCGAGCCCCATTCACGGTGTTGATTTCCTTCAGCAAGGAATTCGTCCATATTGTGTTGCACTTTACCCAGGTGTGATGGGCAACCAGTTGTAGGTGACCATTGCGGTCAATTTAACAGCACAATGCTGGAATACTCCCACGGGATTGGAAATGTGCATATATATATACATTGTATGCCTGCTTGCCCGAATCCAATAAACCGGGGTAATACTACTTTTATGCTATTGCAGGGCCCGGTGGGAGGAGATTTCATGGGAACTGCATGAATCGGCTACCCTGGGTAAGTAATACGCATTTATCATCATTATAATTTCATTATCATTGTGGCTCTGGTAGCATAGATGCATTTCCCAATCCAACAACTAATGTGTTTATATGAAAGTAATGTCTGCTCATATTTGACGAATCGATCGTCATAATGCCCCGGTCACATATAGTACCCCGGAAGCTACATGATTCAACACGACTCTTTGTTTCGAAGCAGTCAACTGTGAATTAAAAAAGACTCGTGTTGCTTCCGGGCCTCTATGTGACTGGGGCCTAAAGAACAAAGGGATCGAGTGGCTGGTATTGGACCATTCCAAACGGTTCGTCTGAACATCTCCTAGTTGTGGAAGGTTTGAATTTCACGTTACTTAGGTTATTTTAACAATTTGAAATCCCCTTCGTTTTTTATAGCGAACCATGATAATCGTCACATTCGTTACTTTAGTCATTGCAGTCTAAGTTTTCAGAAAAGAAACAGTTCTTGAGAACCAGTGGTAATTACGGCGTAACCGAGTGCGGGATGCGATGCAGCCCCCATTTTTTCATCTAGTGTAAGGCGTATAATACAGCCATTCCCAACTGGCGGCCAACACTTTTCAAAACGATCCGTGGTGCCATGAATGAAAGGGTTATTCTGAAAAAGTTTCAATACGGATTAAGAAAGGTTTAGATCCGAATCGTTATTTTGGAAGAAAGTCCATTGTTCACATTTTAATCTGCTGGTCTGCAATATTAATGTCATAATCTACTTTGTTCACCAAACGATGGACAAAAAGCATTAGATAAACTGGAAACTGGACATTAATTTCTTTCATAGTTTCATAGTGTCGAATTCTACTGGTGCCTATCATTGCCGAATAATTTTCACGGGAGACGAAAAACTTCGTCACCCCCTTGTTAGTGTATATACATTATGTAACACTTAACAACTATATTTAACTAGTTTGGGATTTTAAGGTATTTATCATCCATCTAGGCCACAACAACAATAAAATTATTATCAATATCTATTGTAACCTTATATTCATTGACTATCAAAATTAAATGTGTTTTTCTCTTTGAGTCTCATTACTTAAACGCGTTTTAATCACAATTTGACTAACTTCTGACACTCTACGTATTGTTCATTCTTGGGCTTTTGAGGCGTTCATCACTCAATACTTAATATTTACGCCTCGACAACAAACAACTAATATTCATATCTATTGTAACATATGTATGTTCATGGAATTCCAAAATGAAATTCTTTGTTTTGTCTAAGTGTCCCATATCTTAAAAGCTTTTTAATCATTATTTGACGCATTTCATGAGATTTGACGTATTGCTCATTCTTTGTTCGTCATTCGTCATTATTTCTACGAATCCGCCAAATATATGAAAAAGCTTACAAAAGTGAGCATTTATTTTCGTTGATACTGATAAATCAATAGTACACCACAACAAAACCATTAAACAAACTTTGCAAACTTTCGCACCCAAACCACGCAACAATAGTAAAATGCTTTCAAAAACTATATCAAAGCAACTCTGACGTTCTAACAAAAAAAAACCTAGCCGCAACAGTTTCATGTTTGCCAAAGTGACTACGAAAGAAAAGTTCAAGTACAGCCGGGGTCAAAAGCTCAAAAGTGCAGCACCAAAGTTACCAAGAACAGATCCATTTTATCCACAGTCCAATTGTACTTTTAGTCAACTTTGACTTCATTCCCCATTGTTGGAGCTTGATGGGGGTAAAGGAAGAGTGAATGGAGGGGGGAATGATGATGATGGAGGACGGGTTTTTCTTGGGCCGTTCTGCCTCGGAGCGGGATGCGGATTGGGGGACAATGGAGGAACAATTGGGTGCAATCCATTACTATGTAACTTGTTCGATATTTTGACGTCAGTTTAAAAAAAGGGCAGTCACGTTGGAAATCGTTTGGTGGAGGGGATACAAGGTCTATTATATAGAGTAAAAAAACCTGCATATTGAAAGATAGCACTCAAAACCATTACAAACAATACCATGAGTTTCCCAGTCATTTCCAAACTATTTTCAAATCACTTTTCGGGCATTTGATCTCGCACAGAATACAGAAGGTGCATAGGCCCTACTTAATTTTGGCAAAGTTAGATGATCGAACCACTAAATCGTTTGAGAACAGTAGGGAAATCGCTAGAGAAAACCCATACCATGTTTGCGTTTATTTCATTGACGTCCAAGAGACCAAATGGATTGCACAAAAACTTCCTTCTTCCTAATCTGCGGAGAAATTTCGAACAGGTGTCGTATATGTTCACTGAATAAACAAAGAAGCTAATTGGTTTTGTCCTTTTGCTCACACTATCTAGAACCATGATTGTTATATGAAGGGCATAACAAAAAGGTTAAAAAAGCTTTTCGGTGAACAAATACGAGACTAGTAGTGTACCTTATAAGAATCCTTTCTATAAGCGTGTATAATGTGGTATTTATAACGTTATGAAATTGAAGAGTAAAATTATAAACGAAAATACACAATATGAATGGACGATATCAATTAAAAAAAAACAGAAAATATTATTCAAGAAACATCGGTTACGATAGAGAAAAATAGAAAACATGCAATGTATGTTTGTGTAGAAAAACAATGGGAAAAGTTTAAAATCAACTATGGAAATATTAATAAAAATAAAAAGGATTTAAGAAAAAGGAGATTACGACTCGGGGGAAAAAGAGAAGAATCAAACAATTTAGAAAGTATATGAGGGGGTGGGGTCAAATAATATAGGGTGGGGCGAACCAAAAACCAGACCATGCAAGGTGGACAATGTCTTTGTCGTGGTTGCACTTTTTTCGTCTCAACTTCTTGCTTAGGGCGTTGTAATATTTCAACGAGGATATACTTTTGACAAGAAAGTAACTTTAAAGTAAGTGCGTAGCTCGTTCTCTCGACTGTTTTTTGATACGTCTTTTCTACTCCTTTCGGTGTTCCCTGCACTTTTTGTAGGATCTGGAACACAGGCACTGCCTCCCACAAAGTACACGTGACCCAGAACGGCTCTTAAGGCTGACTCACACCTTTGCGTTTATAGCCTGCGTAGCCCGAGCGTTTTTTTAATATTAAAAACGCTCCCCGAGCGCACAGTGTACGCTGATCGGACGGTGGACTGACGTTCGACTTGCGTTCAGGGAGCGTACACGTGAACATCAGTCCACTGTATGACCTGCGTCTTTGTGTGCATAGGGAACGTTTTTAATTTTCAGAAACGCTTTGCCGACGCAGGTTAAAAACGCAAAGGTGTGAGCCGGCTTTAACGTTCGAGACATTTACCTCGAAAAGGAAAAAATGAGAAGGGAAAGATGAAGAAGGAACATTTCTTTTTGTACGCGAAGTATCCATTTCAAATGGCCATGGTCTAAGCACTTTTGTCTGCTTCGTGTGCTGTGGTTATAATTGCAGACAACAAAAAAGAGATGTCGGGCAGAGAAGGATGTATGTAGGGCGTTCTAAATCGGTTTGGTAGTAACTCTGTTTGTTTCAATGGCGATCTGTTGGGATTATCACGAACTAGACTTCGGCGATTGAATTATGAACAAATTATGGGGTAACTATGAATGAAATTATAAATAGGAGCTGTAAAATCAACGATACGGTGAAAGCTATGAAAGGGTGGTCCTTTTTAAGATTTTTTTAATTTGAATTTGATGCGTTGTTTATTGCTGTAATAAATTGATTACGATTTCACAAACAATTTATAAAATGCACAATATGTATAAAATTGCAATAGCAGAGAAAACAAAGATATTGAGTCACATGGAAATTATTCTTACCTGTGATAAACCAAGATGGACGGACGCTGTCTCAGATATGTAGATGATTTTACCATCAGGAGCAACCACGAATATAAAACCATCCAAGGTCTAGATGGAGGGAAATAAAATGAAATGACAACAAATATATATATATATATTTTTATTCATTTGGAGTCCGAGTTGATTGGAATTCACTAAAAAGCAAATAACAGACATTTACACTGACCGTTTCATTTGGTATTTTAAGTCCATGCAGCTCGTTTTATAAGAAGCTGTTGTGGTTGTGTGATGATGGTAATGATGATAATGAGGATGAGGAGGAGGAAGAGAAGGAGGAGGAGGAGGAGGAGGAGGAGGAGCAAGAGGATGATGATGATGATGATAATGGCGATAATGATGATGGTGATGATGACAATAAGTACGATGATACGGAGGGGGAACGAGAAGGAAAATAATAATGATGATGATGATGATGATGATGATGATGACTTTGATAGTATTGGTGGTGTGCNTTAAAAGATGTAATCATATTTTAAGAAAAGGCATTAACAGATTACAGAGCAATTCTTTTTAATAAAAAAATGACATATCGCGGTATTATGAATAATTTGACGTACGAAAATCACCCGAAATACACTTGACTCCACAGTGAAACGCATGCGCGCTTAATAAATCATGACGTAACAGGTGAAAGTGAAATTGCGCGCTTTAAGCTATTGCGTCATAATGCAACGTTTGTCGGTTTCGTTGTGGCTAGTTGGCTGTAACTATGCGACAGATTTCATAAGTCTAATAAGGTGCTTGGACAATGTCTTGTCATTCGATTTGATGGAAATATAAATGGATACATGTGGAATTATATTTACTTTGGAAACAAATTTGGAATAAGTCCATCAAATAGGACATTGTGGACATTCGGTAAGTAGGAGTGTATTTAATATTTTTTACATTTTGCTTATTGTTTTAATACTTTAATGATATTGCGTTTATGAAAACGCAGGCAGTTGGGATTTAAACAGATAGTTTTAGACCTTACAACAAGAGTAACTGCGGAGTTGCGTGCACTACCACGTAAACTTGAATTTCATTTTTTTTTTAAATCTTGTTTATCATTTTGTATTCAAAATCAATAAAATCAAGGTATAACCTTTGAAAATAATGTCTATTTACAGACGAGATGCCAACCGTTACGGAATATGCATGGGTTTAACATTATAATAATAATAATAATAATGATGATGATGATGATGATGATGACTTTGATAGTATTGGTGGTGTGCCGAGTGACAGTGATATCTCATTTATTGAACGGTTCCTCACAGAAGTATCATGCGTATGGAAGACATATAATCTTACCAAGGTATGTAAGGGAATATTTGGCAATGATGATGTCGACAGTGATGATGATGATGATGATGATGATGATGATGATGATGATGATGATGATGATGATGATGAGGATGATGATGATGGTAATGGCGATGATGATGATGATGATGATGTCATTGTTTTATTTATCTATTATTATTCATTTATATAGTCTTCTTTCAAAACAGGGTAGGTGCATTCAGTTGTAAAAACTGCTTTTCAAGCACGCCCTGTTGTTGCTTATGAATGTGAAATAGTGGCGGTGGTGATGGTGGTGGCGTTGGTAATGGTCAAAGTGATGATGATGGTGATGATGATGATGATGATGATGATGATAATAATAATAGTGTTTCTTGTATTTCTTGAGTATAGTTACGATAGTTATATAGTTACGTATAGTTACGATAGTAATGCGTGTGATTATGATCAGATATGGATGAGGTAGTGTGTAAATGTTTGTGTTGGTAGAGGTGATGATGAGGATGATGTTGATGATGATGATAATGATAATGATAATGATGATGATGATTTCTTGAGGTAGTAGTATAGTTACGATAGTAATGCATGTGATTATGATCAGATATGGATGAGGTAGTAGTGTAAATGTTTGTGTTGGTAGAGGTGATGATGAGGATGATGTTGATGATGATGATGATGATGATGATGATGATGATGACGATGATGATGATGATTATGCTGATTACTGTGGTGATGATGGTGATGATGATGATGATGATGATGATGATGATGACTTTGATAGTATTGGTGGTGTGCCGAGTGACAGTGATATCTCATTTAGAGAACGGTTCCTCACAGAAGTATCATGCGTATGGAAGACATATAATCTACCCAAGGTATGTAAGGGAATATTTGGCAATGATGATGTCAACAATGATGATGATGATGATGATGGTAATGATGGTAATGATAATAATGATGACGTTGATACTGATGGTGAAGATAATGATGATGATGATGGAGATGATGATGATGATGATGATGATGATGATGATGATGATGGGGATGATGATGTGATGATGATGATGATGATGATGATGATGATGATGATGATGATGATGATGATGATGGGGATGATGATGATGATGATGATGATGATGAGGATGATGATGATGATGGTAATGATAGTAATGATAATAATGATGACGTTGATACTGATGTTGAAGATAATGATGATGATGATGGGGATGGTGATGATGTTATGAAAATGGTAGTGATGTTGGTGGTGGTGATTGTAATGATGATGAGGAGGAGGAGGAGGAGAAGGATGATGGTAATGGTGATGATGATGATGATGTTATTGTTTTATTTATCTATCATTGTTTATTTATCATATAGTCTTCTTTAAAAACAGGGTAGGTACATTCAGTTGTAAAAACTGCTTTTCAAGCACGCCCCGTTGTTGCTTATGAATGTGAAATAGTGGCGGTGGTGATGGTGGTGGCTTTAGTGATGGTCAAAGTGATGATGATGGTGGTGATGATGATGATGATGGTGAGAGTAATGATGATGATGATGATGATAATAATAATAGTGTTTCTTGTATTTATTGAGGTAGTCGTATAGTTACGATAGTAATGCGTGTGATTATGATCAGATATGGATGAGGTATAGTGTAAATGTTTGTGTTGGTAGAGGTGATGATGAGGATGATGTTGTTGATGATGATGATGATGATGATGTTGATGATGATGATGATAATGATGAATGATGATGATGATGATGATGATGATGATGATGATGATGATGATGATTATGCTGATTACTGTGATGATGGTGATGCTGCTACTGCTGCTGCTGATGATGATATTGAGGATGATGATGATGGTGATGGTGACAACTACTAACAAGAAGAACGGATAAGATTTACATACCTGTAATAGATGAGCGCCAAGCTCTTTGGTCATTGCATCGAGAGTGGAGATGTTTCGACTTCCCCAGGAGTCACCAAGACCTGAACAAATTAAAAGAAAAAGAAAATATGGAACTATTAAAAGATGTAATCATATTTTAAGAAAAGGCATTAACAGATTACAGAGCAATTCTTTTTAATAAAAAAATGACATATCGCGGTATTATGAATAATTTGACGTACGAAAATCACCCTAAATACACTTGACTCCACAGTGAAACGCATGCGCTCTTTATTAATCATGACGTAACAGGTGAAAGTGAAATTGCGCGGTTTAAGCTATTACGTCATAATGCAACGTTTGCGGGTTTCGTTGTGGCTAGTTGGCTGTAACTATGCGACAAATTTCATAAGTCTAAATGAGGTGCTTGTACAATGTTTTGTCATTCGCTTTGATGGAAATATAAATGGACACAATGTGGAATTATATTTACTTTGGAAACAAATTTGGAATAAGTCCATCAAATAGGACATTGTGGACATTCGGTAAGTAGGAGTGTATTTAATATTTTTTACATTTTGCTTATTGTTTTAATACTTTAATGATATAGTGTTGATGAAAACGCGGGCAGTTGGGGTTTTAACAGATATGTTTAGACCTTAAAACAAGAGTAACTGCGGAGTTGCGTGCACTACCACGTAAACTTGAATTTCATTTTTTTAAATCTTGTTTATCATTTTGTATTCAATCAATAAAATCAAGTTATAACCTTTAAAAATAATGAAACCCTATTCTCTTAAAAATGTCTATTTGCAGACGAGATGCAAACCATTACGGAATATGCATGGGTTTAACATTAAAATATGAATAACACAATTACAGTTGATCAAAAGAGACGGGAACATGACAACAATGACCGTACTCTAACATAGCCATTCATTGGTGACGAAAGCATTTTAGTTCATACGAAAATATACCTCAAAAATATTCTGGAACGACTGGCACCTCTGTAGATGCTCCACTGCAGATGAAGTTTCATAAAAATTAGGCCCTTTGGAATAGCAAGTCATGATAGGCGGGAAAATTAATATGGACTTCGAAATATTCCCCAAGATTATCTTACTCAAGGAATTTCATCTTAAGTATGGTATAGGTTTCTTTGCTCTCACGCAAACCCGAATTCTTGCACAAATCGCGAAATGTAGCTTGCATGAAAGAAAAGGATGAACGTTTATCTGGCACGGTAGTGAATGTATTGAAATAAGGATCCCATACAAACGAACCCATCTCGCTATGAGAGATATTCATCGGAAAGAATCGATCCATTCCCGTCTAAACTCGTCCCTCCCAAACCCCCGGGGCGAAGGAAGTTAAACAAGCTTGCGAATAAAAACGTTTACTCAGATTTGTCATTCAAGAAGTCGGGTTTTTTTTTTAAATATATTGCTGCTATCGCATTACAACCCAGCCCGGCTTGCCAATCAAAACCAAAAGCGATGTTAATGAAATCTTATCGAGATAGGCTACACTCCAAGGCGGAATAATTTCCCCCTTTTGTTTCTTTTTTTTTTAGAAATCAGGACGGTGTCCTAGAAAAGAAAATGACGGCGGAAAAGGCGAATTTGTAAACCATGTTGGGTGACTTTATTTGATATTCATTTAAAGTGAGATGAAATCAATGACGGTATGTCACTAAATTTGCGCTGCATATGCAAATCTTTATTGGGTGAGCGGGAATGGATAATGGGAGAAAACAATACGTCACATTTTTTTTGCTAATATACGGGACGACAAAATGATTGGGCTCTTCCCGTTGAAGTTTACTCGGGCCGCGTGCGCCTATAGCTCCTCCGAATGTCTATTGATTTCGAGCGGGGAAGGGGAGGGGGAAACTGACGAAGGAAATGCACGTCAGAGCTCGCATTGGCTTTGGACAAACTGAATCGGTGAAAAGGAGTTGTAAACTATTCATTTCTGTGCAAATTTTATCGGCTGCCATGATATTGGACGGACTGCTTGCGGAGAAGGAAGGGACGAATCACGTTGACCAAACACACCACGTCTCAAACTCCAATTCGAGATGCGTAATAAAATTCTCGAACGAGAAAAAAAAATTAAAACGAGAAAGGGGTTTATTATAATACGTCGCATCAACCCAATTACGCCAATCCCTGCTTGCCCATTTTTACTTTGGAATAGATAACTTATTAAGCGAGATTTACACCAAAACATGACGTGAAAATACTTCTGTTTAGTTTCAGCCGATGCTATATTGAACAAGAGAAATGCTCGCTCCAAATTAAAGTTAAAACCTCTGACGATTTTTTTTTTTTTTTTTTTTACATCGGTTTGTATTAACACCTTATGAAAACAAACCTCTAAAGACAACGGAGCATTTGGCTCAATGTCTAATATTTTAGTTTGATTTAGCAGCATTTCGGGGCAAAGTTCGAGATTCTAAAAGAGAGAAGGAGAAAGGCCTAAAAATTAGGAGTGTTGGGGAGGTTTTGTGTGTTTCGTTTGCGGGTCAATATTAGCTCAAAACCAAAAGCTCAGCTTTCTCAGTGTCATAACGCGTTGGAAATACTAGCAAACAAACGAGGTTCATCTCTTAACAAAATGGGACGTTATATTATTGAGTCAGCGTAGTGGCTGCCAAGACGTATAAGACGATATAGAAAGAGTGCTAATAAAACAGGCATCCTTGGTGTATTTTCATGGAAGGTTCGATTCGCGTGAATGTTGATTTATCCCCAATCATGCCATTGACTCCATTTCGTTTGCACTCGCATTCATTCAAAACCCTCGCCCATTTTTTTCTTTCTCAATCAGAGAGGGAAAAGAGGGATCATAACTTATTAAACTCAAGGAGTGGGATGTGGGCAATTGTAAACTGAATATGAGCCTCATTCAGCGCTGTGTAAACTTAAACAAACTCAATGTTTGGATGAAACAGGACAAGAGTCTTTAGAAATGAATAGAGTGCCAGATGAACAATGCGCAGAAAAATGAAGCGAAACCGATAAGCTAAACGTCTGACGTGGCTGCTAAAACGTCTTGAAGAAAGCATGATGCGTATTATTGCCTTTATTAACAAATTTTATTGGATTTGGTGCTGGAATATTTGTTTTGTTCAAGATTTTCTGGCAGCAATTATTCCCGAATCTTAATTAAACTCGCATATTATTTATAAACTATTCGTTATCAATGAAGGGCCTTCTGTCGTTTATAGGACTACAAATAGTCATATTCAAAATGCAATATCATCACAATATCAAAGAATTTAGTGCTAATTTAAAAAGAAATAAGAACGGGGTAGTTTTATTTTCTAACTTCTCGAAATGTCAAATGGCATTCGAATCTGCCAATATTACTGTTAGTGCAGTGCAATTTTTGAAAATGTTGACCAGGCTACCAAATTAATAAAATATTCACAAAGAAATAGAAAGTTATAAGCATATGGAAGTTTGCATCATTACGTGCTTTATAGATATGATGACACATATAGAAAACAATATAGGACATATTTAGGTTACAAGCCCCTAAATCAAAAGATATTCATCGGTTATATGGATTTAAGGCATTCATTATTATGATCATATAAAAATGCAATTATTGCGATAGACATTTCATCTGAACAGAGCAGGCAGTTAGAATTTAAAAAAATGAATTGCTTCTTCCAACTCTCAATTACTAGAGACTCGACCACTTTGTTAAGTTTAAATTTATATACTACCAGAAACAGCAGCTAACAGTCACAATGAATAGTTATCAGCAATGATATCACATACCATATAGTAATGCATATTATGGTATACTATTTTCATCTGTTTACAATTTATATGCATTCATAAATTATGTTTGTAAATTTGTACCATGTAAATTCACGTGTTTCAGCTTTAAGCTACAATGGCGAATATTGATAAACCATATCAATTAAATTCAATTCAACAACAAAAACAAACAGAACATCAACACCACCACCAACAATAACAACAACAAAGCAGCAGCAACAATAACAAAGACAACAACAACAACAGCAAATGCAATACTTGAAGCGGCAATAACAGTTTGCATTTTGACTTTCGGGTTGACATTCTGAACTCAAATGCTGTGGCATGTCAGTTGTGGTCAAAATGCGTTTAGCGCCACCACTAGTTGGTGTTGGATCGGTATGGATATTTTCTGT